>CANXYC011344133.1:0-20401 GCA_948193065.1 Aleurites moluccanus
TTAGCATTTTCTCACGCAAATTTCAATAACTTAATCAATATTTCCCCCAAAATGTCCATACTCATTTTCTATCATTATCATAAGTATTTAATAAGTAAATATTTATACTTATTTCAAAATTAATTAATTAAGCCAATAAAAGAATAAATTTATACACAAAAATTGTTTAGGAAAATAATGGGTGTTACACATAAGTCCCAAATGCTAAAAGCGCGAAACCATAGGATACCTATATGTACTTTTCCCTTTGTTTTACTTTGATTATTGTATATTAAAGATGTAAAAGTCGTACCAGCTGTCCATTTGTACTATTGTCGGCTTGCTTTAATTATTTTTTACTTTTGAACTGGCAAACAGTATTATATACACTAGTTTTATTTTGTAAAGTCTATATATACCTCCTCAACTTATTGAGAAAGGAGAGCGAAATAAAATACATAGTTTTTATAAGAAGAATTTTTTTCAAGTCTTTATTTGTATTTGAGTTTTGCTTCTATATATTTTTAATCTTTCCAAAACGGTTTGATATTCAGGAGTGTTGCAGTAAAATCCAATCAAGAGAAAACAAAGGCAGCAAGTCATATATCCTCTACACCTCTTTATAGGTAATTCTGGTGATGAGCTTGGAAGGATAGCTGAAACTATTGCGGAAACTTAGAAGACCTGGTCTACAAACGTATATATTTATAAATATTTGTTATTTAAATATTTATATCTTCTAACCGTTTTGTTAATAGAAATTGGAGAAATGACCTAACGTAATCCATACTAGGAGAGAAGAGTTAAGAGTAAATTTTAGACTATAAGATCCTTTCTTTGCTTTGTACGAACAAAGAGCCAGAGATTTAAACATTAAATTAGAAAGGCTCGAAAGGCTTGAGAAGCCTAGTAGAGAAGAAGTTGAATTTAAAAATCTCTTTAACCAAGAGTTTGAGTTTTATAACTTTAATTATCTAGAAAGGTTTGATGTTTTTGTATGTTTATTGGATGACTAGTAGTCTTCCTGGTTAATCTTATCTTGATTGTTATCACTAGATCACGATGTAGGCAAGTAACCAGTGATAAGATTGTGAAATTCTGTCATAGATCATTTATATTCTCTAAACAATTTTATAAAAAATTATTTAAAATTTTAGAAGAGTTGATTTTTGAACAAAGTGAGTTTGAAGACTTATTCCTTAAGAATAAAGGCTATTTGGATTTTGTTGATAGTTCTCGCTATCACAACGAATATAATAAGCTGAAAGAAATTAGAAATAAAAAAGAACAACTTGAAGATCCATTTAAGCAGCTCTCTGTAATTTCGTATCTAAACAGTTAATCCTAGAAAAAGAGCATGCTCGTCTTGAGTGGTATTTAAGTCAAAAGGTTAGAATAAGTGTTTTTTAAATTTCTTTGAAAGAAGGAAAAGATTTTTGGGTAGAAAATAAAAATGATAAAAGTAAATGGCTGATTAGAACTTTAGGAGAAAAAATAAAAGTTCAAAAATTAGAGTGACACAAATTAAAATATAAGGATATTAATAAAATATTAGATAAGTTGAAGTACAATAAATTCTTGCAACGGATAGGATCTATATTTTCTGTAATACATCCTGAATCACCCTAAATTATTCCCCTCTCTATAAATTGAAGGGGTCGCAACTATTCGGTTTACCAATTATTCTTATTTTCTAATTAAAAAACGACGGATAACAGTTCAAAAAGGTCTTGTCATTTTGTGTTTGTTTCTAGATAATCGATCGCCGAAACCCAAAATGATGTCGTCGTCGAAGAAGATCACCTTGAAGAGCATTGACGGAGAGGCTTTTGAGGTGGATGAGGCGGTGGCGTTGGAGTCGCAAACGATCAAGCAGATGATCGAGGTTGATTGCGTCGATAACGGAATCCCTTTACCGAATGTGACGAGCAAGATCTTGACTAAGGTGATTGAATATTGCAAGAAGCACGTTGAGAATCGTAGCAGCAGCAACGCCGATGAGGAACTCAATATCTGGAACGCTGAGTTTGTCAATGTTGATCAGGCCACCCTCTTTGATCTCATTCTGGTCGGTACTTTAATCTTCTCTTCTTCTTGCATCGTTTGATCTGTTCCTTGCTTCATTTTATTTGAGCATTTTTTTTAAATGAATTTTAATTGATGATTTGTTTATTGATTAATGGACGTGTGTATTAGGGTTTTATATAGGTGTTTTTGCTGCATGGGTAGATTTTTTTTTTTTTTTAAACTTATGTTTTCATTTCGTTATATTGTGAAACGTGTAAATAAGTTTAATTGCAGGATGGATACATCATTAGAAGAATTAAATTAAGGATGTATTTAGTTAGCTTATAATCTATTTATTATCCTGTTACATATCTATTAATAATGTCTAGTCAATGTTTAGCATTGTATTAACTGATTAGGAAATAGGGCGCTTATGATCAATAATGATATCCGTTGTTAGGATTAGGGGAGAAAAGAACAAGGGTAAGTTAATTTCTAATCTAAGGTGCGATTTCTTTTGCAATAATCTACTATTACATACCAAGTTAAGAAGATATTGCAGTATTGTAAAAAGAAGGGTTGTAATGTAGTAAACTTTGATAACAACATACCCAACATGACATTAGGGTTTCCAAGATGGTAGTTGTGAATAGTGTTGAGTCATTATTAATGGTACGGGACTGTAGTAGAGGGTTCCATCATAAGATTATGTTGGTAAATTATTAAATTGTATATGCTAAATGAAATATGCTTACAAATTATAATGGGCCTTAAATAAGTTCTGTGAGATGTTATTTAGCATAGCATACAACTAATACAATTTTGATTGTATCAATTATATTTTTAATATGAAAAGCAATTTGGAAGTAATGGATTAATTGTTATATGCATAATTGTATTTGAAATCGATAAGTTATCATATATGTGCACAATTTTTAGTCAATCGTGGAATTTTTATGAGTTCATATATTATTTGATTATGAGCTGAGCTTTGAATGCTACATGCTTGGATAAATTTGTCAAATGGCATTACTTCTGTAAATACTATTTGATGAACTGCTGTCCTGGAACACAATATTATATCTTTATTTTTCATGGAGGATTGTTTGTCTGGATTTTGATACGCATTCAAACATTTCTTCCCTTCACCCTCATGCCATTACATTGACAAGTTTAATCACCAGCTGCAACTCCCTTCTTTTTCCCATGTGTTTAAAAGGAACAATCTTAGTTGATCTTATGGCTTTGGCTTGCTCCCCACAACTGTGAGTTCTTAACAGATTACTGATTTATAATCCTAAATCCAGGATAAATATTGAATTCTTATGTTAGGTTATGAATAAACCTGAAATTCAAGTGTGAATGTCAATGTTGAGGAACATGCATAAATAACACAGTTTGATTTATCTTTAACAATATGAATTGTGTGTGTGAATTGAACAAATATAAAATTTATTTCTAATCTCATGATTTAATTCAATTTTGTGATTTTCATGAGGGTGAAGAAATGTAGTTAACAGAAAGTGAGACCGCCATAATTTGTTTAAATATTTCCTTTTTTCAAATATTTTTTTTTTGTTTTATTCGTACATGTCATTTGCAATTTTTTGATATCTTTTTTTTTTTTTTTTTTTTTTTAATATACATAGTGTATTCAATTAAGACTTTGAAGAAATTATAAACTTTTTTTTTTAAGTGAATGATTTTTGCAAAATTCATGGATTTTTAATGACTTTTGTAGAGTTTATAAATTTATGAATGACTTTCAAAGACATTATTTTAAAAAAGTTTTATAGATATTGACAGACTTTTGTAGACATTAATAGACTTTTATTGATGTTTAATATCTATTTTATATGAAGTAGTAAATTTATATTTCTTATATAATAAAAATAAATGCTTAAAATAATAAATAAAATAAATAATAAAAAATGCAAAAACTCAACAAGTTGGAATAATATACAACAATTAATTTTTACCAGTGTTGACAACTTGTTTGGAAAAAACTACCTATTGAGATTTATTAAATTTCTGAAACATAGGAAGTCTAATTATTCCTAAATATCTACTCCCTTATTGGCACTAGTCATAATTTTTTTTTGGGTCTATTTTATGCATAAAACAGATAAAAGGCATTCACCATATGTTTAATCTTTAATTTATCACTTTAGTGATATCTAGGCTAGTATATATACACTACTTTCGAGCCACTCAAAATACAGAATATGACAATTTCATTTTGAACTAGCTATCAAGATTCTTTCCTATGTCCAGTAGCTTATGTACGATCCCTAACATGTCCTATGTCAAATAAATTCATGAACAAAGAAGAGACAAATTATGGGGCATACAATTCCAATTTCAAAATATATACTTACCTAATTCTTTCGACAGTAAGAGGGCCTAATCTCCAATCTGCATTTTGGTATCTGCAAGAAATGGACATGTCAACTTTACTGGAATTGGGGAAAGATTTATACACACACACACACACATATGTTGTTAAAATACATTTTACATAGATATATTTATAATTTTATCAAACCATGCACAGTAATAGATTATACAATTACATGAAGACCTATTCTTTGTTGGCATTAATCCCACAGAGGTGATAACAAAATAAGAACAAATATCCTAAAAGAGTTTTTCTATACTGACACCCAAAAAAAAGGGAAATTCTCAGGTTCAAAATAAAAATATGAAGGCGGTTTGGTAGAATACTGAAACATATAAGTTAAAGTTCCTGGCAGAATAACTTTAACTGAACTAAACAAACATAATTTTTTTATTGGATCAATCCTATAGTCAACTTCTGCTATAGAAAATGGTCAATCATAGTAAAGAAGTAAACATTGACATGTGAAAAACATCAAAATGGTCAAGCTTGGAAATGATAGCAACAAAAGGAGCAAATTGCACTAAATGTTGCATTATACAAGCTTATTGAAAAACTTGAGCATGCAAAGAATCAAATAGCTATTATATTTTCTTCACATAATATGATTATATCAGATTCAAGGCATTATGTGCCTGAAAACCAAAAAGTAATTAACAAAATTCAACAAGAGTTGCATTGGTAATAACGAGAGTAGATAGTAAAAATAGGTTCAAAATGTAAAACCTGTCCAGAATTGCAGACACTGTTGAGGCCACACAATATCTCGATCTACTCCATGCATAACCTAATTTAAATGCCATCACAAATATGGAAAAATCTATCACAAAAAAATGCAGATGAACAAGAGGCAAAACTTTTTCTTGGTGGGATCCTTGAAAACCCCCCCTGAGGTACGGCCCAACATGTATTCGAAGCTTTAAAAGTTCGAGTAGAAATCTGCATCAAGTCGACTGAAATTTTTAGGGGAAGTGAACGAAAATTGTTGAGATTTTTTATTTATACTACTACATAAAAGTCAGTTAAAATTATACAAAAGTTGATAACTTTTTGAATACCATTTTACTTTTACAGACTTTACAAAAATTGTAATTGAATACCTCTTAATTTCAATTTACTTTTTTTAAAGTCCTTGAAAATCACTATTGAATGCCTCTTGATTTTTGTGAAGTATTTATAAGTTATTGTTGAATGCTCCTAACTTGTATCCATCAAAGACTTTAATTCTTTAAATCCAATACACTCTTATTAATTTTGGGATTAAGGCTAAGTTGAGTTGAATCTAAGAGTAAGATTTTCGTTCACTGTTAAAATCGCAATGACATTGATATGGCATTCATACCTTTAATCTGTAATTGAAAATCATGTACTTTGGAAACATAACCTGTCAAAAATTATTATTTGGGCTTCTGATTATGTTTTCCAGGCTGCCAACTTTTTGAACATCAAGGGCTTGCTGGATCTGACATGCCAGACTGTTGCAGACATGATCAAAGGAAAGACCCCTGAGGAGATCCAGAGGACATTTAAAATCAACAATGACTTTACCCCTGAGGAGGAGGAAGAGATTCGCCGGGAGAACTCGTGGGCATTTGAATGAAGTGGTTCTGCATGGTTTAAGCTGCAAATATGGAATATTTTGATGGAATATATGGTTAAGCAAATGAAGCTTGTTGGTTTATGTTAGTAATTAGACTTCAGCCTTCCTTGGTTTCAATTACTGTTCTGAACTTATTGCATATTTAAATGTAAATAATACTTGGATTCACTGGTTTTCAATCAATCCTCTGCTGGTTTATCTATGTGATTTGTTTTCATGGTCTCTACATTTTACCTCTACAATTATTTTTGTCTTTATACTCTAATAATAATTCAATGGTGGTGGATTAGTCTATTTGTCGGCTAGTATCGAACCCTGCAAGAATTTTCCAATAATTTGTTACTTGCCTATGAGGGGCTAGATCTTGCTTGCTGGTTGCATTTGTCAGTGTCATTGCATTCTCTAGTTAGTCTATTGTTGATGCTGATATCCTGGTTTCTGGCAAGTGTTAGCGTACTGTGCATTCTTTGGATTTCATGGAATTGGTGATGCACTCGTGCTCATCAAAACTTAAATTTATTGTGCTGTTACGAGTCTAAACTGTGGAATTTTAGTTGAGGTTGTTCAAATATGATACATTTTGCTACTGGATGGCTGATTTGGCAAATGAAGAGAAATGAGATTCTTCCCAATTAGCATATACTATTAAATGTCTGTTAAACAGAATGAGCACTGCTTTGCAATATCATCATAGTCTGCAACATCTGTATCAGGTTTCACACAGAAATCGAAATGTCCCGAGTAATTCGTTGACTGTGGACGTGAATTGTTAATAGCTTGAGAAGTTTTGCCTTCAGTTATCTTGTGCAACCATTATCACATTTAAGAATATATGCAAAATTCATTTGCATCAAAAGAATTTGCACAAGTCATTAGCTTGTAAAGAATATGCATCTTTGTCGGTAGCATGCAAGAGTTTATTAGAAAATTTAGGTAGGATTATAGGTGCTATTTCAAATCCACAAGATTACCCCCTGGAATTCTTAACGGGATCCTCCGGCTGCCGGAGGAGCAGTTATTAGATGCCAATTCAAGGAAGTCATTGGCGATGGAGCAAACCGTTGTTTCTCGTTCCTTGGTTGGAAAGGGCATCTTCATCCTAATTCCGCAGCGGAATTAGGGCCGGTGGTCCTTTCTTTCACTCTCTTTTACTCGGATAACATCATCCCACCTACCTGCCGCAGCAAATACATTCAGTAAGAACTGATAGTGTCAGAAATTCCAAGGTTCCATCTCAGAGATTTTGCAACTCTTTCCCCCAATGTAGCATTTGCTTTGAAACGGCTTAAACTGTGCAAATTAATCCAAACCATGGATTCTGACGAGACATTCTCATCATCCTCTGGCATGTTCTTTAATATATTCTCTGCCTCTTGAATTAGCCGGGCGCCAGCATAAAGATTTGCAAAGCACCACTAATGTGCAAAATTTGGCTTTAGATTATACTTGTGAATCATTTGGCTGAAAAAGTTTCTTCCCTCTATCAACAATCCTGCTCGAGCACGAGCACATAGAACCCCTATGTATGTAACTTCATCTGGAAGGATAGCTTCTCCATCTCCTGACTCATCTACCCTCTCTGCAAATAAATTAAGCCCATCTTCTGGATTTCCATGAATGCAGTGACCCAAAATCATCGCATTCCAGCAAATCAAATTTCTATGAACTAAGGTATTAAAAATTTTCCGTGCTAGTTCCCCCTTAAGACATTTACTATACATATCTATCAAAGATGTATTAATAATTATACTCAAATTCCTGGTGTCCTGATAAGAAACCCGTGAACAGAACGCCCTTCTTTCAGCCTAGCTGACCTACTACAAGCATTAAGCACACCTACCTACCTTAGTTGTATGCATGGTTATTATAATCGGTCGGTCGAATGGAAAAATTAGAAACTGAATTAAAAATCAGTTCGGTCCATTTCTAAAAAAATTAGTTAAAAAACTGGTGAACCAATTAAACCATATCGATTTTTTTATTCTAAAGGGTTATTTTAATTTTTTTTTCAAATTTTTTTATCAAAACAACGTCGTTTTTGTCAATTCAAAAAAGTGTCGTTTTTAATTAAAATAAATTAAGAAAATTTCAGTAGTTTCATTTTAATTTTATATGACGCTAAAATTATGATCATATTGCATGTTACCCTATTGTGTGAGTATATGTTTGAGCAAATAAATATCCATAACTTATTATATATATAATTTTTGATTTAATGTGATTGGATTAACACCATAAAAAAATATGATTTTATACAAATTCTTAATTGAGCCGTAATTGCATTATATTTATTTTCATCATATATATAATAAATGTCAAATTATATATACATATATATATGTATACTGATTTTTCTTAATTTAACCAGTTTAATTTCGATTAAATTTTTTATCCTCTAATTTTTTATTTGGATCAACTTTTTAATTGGTCCAATCTTGGAAACATTAGTTTAATCATTTCCTCGCAGTCCTCTATTTACCATTTTCCTAAATACCATAAATGCACACCCGGGTTATTACCCTTCAAATACCCATTAATCATGATATTCCATGAAATCACATTTCTCTCAAACATTTTATCCAAAATGTTATGAGCAATTCGCAAATCATCAATACTAATATGTGCATTAATAATTGAATTCCAGGACACCAAATTTCTCTGAGACATTTCATCGAACATCTTCCTAGCAAATACTACAGCACTACAACACCCATACATATGAATCAATGAGTTTTGTACTGGCAATATACAATCAACCGCATTCTTCAAATCTTGTCCATGGCACTTCTGCCCAGTTTGGGCACAAACCATCTTTGCACAAGAACCAAGGAATAGAGGTATTCATGGTTCAATTTGGTGGGTTTGGAGAAAATATTTTTGGTTTAATTTGGTCTGTTTGGAGAAAATATTTTTAATTAAATTAATAAAATTGATTTTTAAATACTTCAACTCTTAATCAAATCAAATAATAATTAAAAAAAATTTAAACTCAAATTATTTGAATTCAGTTTGAATAATCGATTTGATTGGTATAAAAAAAATAATAAATAAAGAGATTATGAAATTTAATAAAATGTTAAAATAAAATCATATTAAGAATCAATTTTATCAATATTATAAAAAGAAAATTATGTATTTAAAATTCTGTAACATTATAATAATAAAATTAGAATAAAAAATATCTCTAAAAAAATTAATAATATCAAAATAATAATATAAAAATTTTTTAAAATATAAAAATTCATATTAAATTGTAATTTTAAAGAGTAATAGATAAATAAACAGTAAATTTAAATAAACTAATAAACTATTTATTAAAATATTAAAAAAAAATTCTCCAATAACTTTCAAACTCTCTAATTTGAATACTATTTTAAAAATTATTTCAAAGAATATTATAGTATATATTTAAAATATGATATAATTTTATCATATTATTATTTTGATTATATTTAATTGAATTTTTATTTTTTAAATTATAATTAAATTAAAAATTTGATTTATAAAAATAAATTATAATTTTTTAGTTTAAATTGAATTGAGTTGATTTAGTCTGGATGATTTAGTTAATTTTTATGCAGCCTATCGTGAAACATAAGTAAGTGTCCGTTTGACACAGTTTATGGAAAAAAATAATAATTTTTTGGGTAAGAAGCTAATTTTAACTCAGTTTATAATATTTGGTAAATATCAAAATTAATAAAAATAATTATCTAAATAGCTAAAATTCAACTATTTGGATAAGTTAGAAATTAAAATTTTTTAAGAAATTTGAATTTTAGATTAAATACATAGCTAATTTTAAAAATTTAATAGATAAAAATATTATTATAAGTTTATAAACAGTTTTTAAATTATATTTTATCAAATATAAATACATAATTAATTATTTTTAGAAATACCACATTTAAAAAAATAATTTTTTTTCATATAAAAAATTATTTTTATAAGATTAGACCTAAATCTATTAGGAGAACTCATTTCTCAACATCACAAAATGAAAATCAACAGCTTGCTGTGGGATAGAACTAACCGAGTATGCCTTGATAACATTATTTACAAACAAAAGTATCTGGCGAATCAATGCATCTAAAGATCAAAATGGTGCAATCAATATCACCAAAATCAGAATAATGCTTTAGAAGTTTAGCAGACCAAAAGGGGAAGAGCCCACAAGTAACCAACTGAGATTGGATTTGAAAGAGATATCTAGTGTTTTGACATGATTTGAGAAGTTCAATACTTGGGTGATAAATAGAGATTGGCCTATATTCATCAATATAAGAAAAATAAGAGGAATAAGAAGCTGAAAAGAGATTATTTTGACTGGGAGGAACTAGAATTGAAGGGCGGTGATGGGTGGAAATGGTGTTCCCAAGTCTGATTCGAAAGAGATCTAGCGTTGAAATTCTTTCCATTCATTTGGGATTTCGTTTGATTCAAATCTTGAACTCGATTTGATCTGAGCCATTAACGCAAACTAGTCCTCCCTGTCTCTCTCTTTTCTTCGTTTCATGGGAGCCCCGAGATACGGCAGGCGATGGAGAAAAGGAGAATTGTAAAGAAAAAAGATATGAAACGACATCGTATTAGTAACCTAAGAAACACTACGGTGCGTTTTGAAGATATAAAGAGGGTTTTGTACCGTGAAAAAAAAATCGCTGTGAAAGTCAGAAGCTTTACAAAAGAAAAATGGTGAATTTGAGCAGAGCACTATTGAAAGATGCAGGGAATGCAATTCACAAGACTCTTTCAGAAATTCTGGTCTGCCCACTCTCCAAGCAGCGCTTGAGGTGTGCTCTATTAGTCTCAATTTTGTTTTTTAAAAACTTTTTTCATGGTTCTTTTGTATAATTGTTGATTTCCTTTTGGGTAGGTATTGTGAGGATACCAATTCTCTGATCAGTGATGCTATTGGTGTCTCTTATCCTGTAAGTTCTAAATTCCTATCACTTTTGCAATTTTCACATTTTTGTTCTTTTTTTTGAAGATTTTTGTGAGAAAATCCCATCTGTTTTTTTTTTATTATTTTATTTGTTCTATGATTGATTTTCTTGCTTGCGTTTTCTTTTTCTTTTCCACAGATAAAGGATGGGATCCCTTGTTTGGTTCCAAGGGATGGCAAGATACTTGAAGCTGGTGATGAGACAAAACCTGATGCTGCAATGAATAAGAAGCAATCATGAGGTAGTCAATAAGCTGAAATAGATGTGATTTGAAATCCTATTTGCTATAGAAAGAACTACTTTTATGGGTTTTTGTGAATTTAGTAAACTTGTTCTTTCAATCTTATGAAATGAAACCTTTTCTTATATTTATCTTGTGTCAATATCAAAAAATGCAAGACCAGAGTCATTGTCTGAGTCTACCTTATGCTTATTTCTATTGTGGAGAAATGTGTTGAATGATTGAAATATGTAGTATAATGCTTCCAAATGCAGTCAAGTTCTTCCAGGTGCAATGTGGATTTCAACTTATGTTTGTTATTAGATTTTGGGTAAATTATAATTTGTCCCTGGGTTTTGGCCTAAAAAAATGAGTGAGTCTTTGTATTCCGAGAAATTAATAATAATGTCATGCATTTTCATTCAATCATACTATTTAGTTTTTTTTTTTTTCTATTTTACTGTTAAATACATGTACAAAGACTAAAATTCCCTTGCAACTAAATTTTCTCTCTCTATATGTTTTTGCCAAAAAAAAAACTCAAATTTACTTCAATTTCCAAGAAACCAAACATAACCCAAAACCTAGATCCAATTAGTTTCTTGTAAAATAGCAAAATGTAGTAAAAAATAATAAGCCAAAAAAAATATCAAATTCATAAATCTAAAGTTTGAATTTGATAAATAAAAAAAAAATATTATTTCTCATATATTGCCCACTACCAATAAAGATCAAACCAATGAAATAGTTTTGCATATAAACGAAAAATGTTGGTTCGGACAATCCAAATACAAGCAAAGCAACATTCCATTTCTGAAAAAAAAAAAGCATTGGCATTTCAATTCTATGTTTCGTATGTTATTCTAATAAGAGGGAAAACAATGAAAGAACTATTAAAATAACAACCAAATTAAACAAAAATACGCAAGAAAGGAATCAGCAATGATGACGATCGGCGGCGAGGACTGAAGTAGCGATCGAAAGTATAGCTTTGAGGCAGCGACAAACGACGCACGTCAATCGGCATTGAAGCTTGCGATGCGACGCGATCGGCTGGCCGTCGATTGTGGCTGTCTCGGACAGTACTCTGAGCTGGCTTCGAAGGTGTTGTGTGTTGGCCATGGACTCCTCCTTCGATGCTGGCGAGTTCCGACTGGAGGCTTGACTGCTGGGTGAGTCTTGTTTAAATTGAAGAAAAAACAATTTAAGATAGTACCAGTTTTTGAGATGAAACAATTGAAGACGGTAGAGATGAGGGAATTTTATGTATGAAAAAATTAAATTTTATTTTATTTTTTTATAATTTTTTAACAGAAAAAAAGCTAAAAAAAATAAGACCAAAGGACCGACAGATTGAATGTTAGTTTCTCAAAATATAAAAACTCATTCTTTTTCTTGGGCAAAATTTAGAGACTAAATTGTAATTTACCCTTAGATTTTTAACTCTGAGAAACTTAATCATGTTAGATAAAAAATAAATCTTTCTTTACTCTCTCTCTCTCTAGTTTTAATTTTTTTTTCTTTGTGGTGTTGGGAGATGGGTTGCTTATATGGGAGACTGTTGTGTTTGTTGTAATGGTTGATTTTTTTTATAACATATGTTTTAAGACAAGAAGTGGATCCATATGCAGACTCCAAGTAGTTTAGGATTTAACTTGTAAAAGTTTTAGTTAAGTTGTGTATTATGTTATACGAGGAGGAAGCATATCTATGTAGTGGACTTGTACTGGTTTGTAATTAAAGATTTAGTCGAGTTTTATGTAATGTTATAAGAGGTTTTCTTATCGACTGATCATAAGAAATTATTTTTTTCTCTACTTTTTGACTTAGCAAACTTTACCAGGAATATATTCCCTCGAAAAAAATAAAAATAAAAATACCAGTGATATAGATATGGATTTTGACCAGTGTACAAGGGCCATAAATCATCCTTTCCCCACCTTAGAGGTTTTAATCATGTTTTATGCTGCAATGAAGTAAATTTTTTGTTCAACTATTTGTATACATGTTGTGAAGTCGATTCAATTAAGTTTTTTTTGCACAAGTAGGATAGTCAAATTAGGTCTTTTGGATGTTGCATCTCCTTTTTGTGATTGAATCATTTTGATGTCTGAACTGTTTGGATAACTATCTGCTTACCTGATATGTTAGATTTGTATGTTAGGTACATAAATTTCTTGTTTTTCAAATGTGTCGTTAAGAACTTGACCAAAAAGTTGTGTTTGTTCATATTTGCGCACCATTTGCTAGAAAGAAAGAGTGACACAGATCTTGGATTTAAGTTGCATAAAACACAGGAAATCATGTCAAGATAGAATTTGAGACAAATCTAGAATTCCTTTTATTTATTAGATTCATGAACTCAATCCAGTTCTATTCAATTTGTTCTTTGATTTTCAATTTCTATCAATAATGTTCTATAAAGCTCTTGGACTCCAAAACACGAAGTATCTTTACTTTCACGCGTTTCTTAAGGTTCACCAACTGATTGTTACTTCACTATCTAAGGTATAGTGCTAGTTGTGGTAATGGTCTGAATATATCATATTAAAAATAGAAGCATAGTCAAAAGAAAAAAAAATTATATTTTGAGGATTCTCAATTATCATATTCTTGAAAATTATCCCTTACGTTGATAGGTTGAGAAATTTTATGCAGCCAAAGGTGAGAAGATGATAAATCAGTACTTTCATGAATGAAGCTGAAGTTGAGCTACTAGGCTGAGGTTAGTAGGTATTTTGCTAATATGAAAAGGTCATTAGTATCGCTCATGTTTAGGTACAACTGCCTTTTTGTTGGAAACTCAAAATGTGTGTGTGTCTAATTACTCTTCGAAACCATTCAAATTAACTATTACTTGCATACTTCATCTTGCTCAACTCCTCTTATTAAAGATGTAATTGAAATGCTAATCCTCCATTAAACTAAATGGTTTTCAAGAAATTAGCCTCGTTGATTTACAACTTCATCGGTCTGAGGAGACAGCTAAGGATTAAAGATGTTATGTTGTACAGAACCATCACATCGGAGAATGCTAACGAGGTTATACCTAAATCTCTCGAAGGAATAGGATTTAGGGATGGCAATGGGGCGAAGAATCTCTGTTACCCGTGGGGTTTTGCTCCAAACGAAGTAGAGATTCTCCGATTTATCTCCCCATAAGAGTGGGATGGGGAGTATTTGTAACTCGTTAGCTAGGATAGGGAGTGTATTTCCCTCCCTATGGGGATTCTCGTCCCCGTGGAAATCCGATATTACAATTACATAAATATACCTAATATAATTACTTAATTACCCTTATATATTATATATGATATTTATGTATTAGGATTTTTATGAAAACAAGAAAGTAAAAAAGTCTAATTCTATTTTATTAATTATATAATATTTTTAAATGTTTTTTAATATTTTATTAAACAACATTGCAAAATATTTTTAGTGTATTATGCGTATTTACATTTTAATTTTGTTTGGTTGATACTTTGTATGCCTAAATTTTATTAATATTTTCTAAATAAATTTATTATTATTTTTAGTTATTATTTATGAATTTTATAAATACATATAAATTTAACAATATAAAATTCAAGTAGGAAATTGCGATCTCCGTGGGAATGAAAATAGGGAATAAATTATTCTCGTATGTGAGACGGAAATTGCCATCCCTAATAAGGTTGAGTGCCTCAACTTAACTTGAGGCAAAGGACGAGTTTTGTTGTGTTTGTTTGTCAAAATTGAAGGAAGAGGAGAACATGCGTGTTCTTCCTTGTTTGCATAAGTTTCATAAGGTATGCATTGACAGATGGTTCAATGTGTGCCGGAAAACTTGTCCGGTCTGTCGGTTTGCAATGAGGGAAGAGAGGTCATATAAGAGAGAAGAGCAGTTTACCGAAGAGATGTTAATATTTAGAACATTTTCCAACTAAATGATAAAGCTATGCTGCAATGCTCTAATACTTCTGGCACTCACACCGAAAAGCTAATAACCCTTAGATTTAATCATTTAAATATCATCCATTAGATTAGATACTTTAATGACAAATTTGTTAGTGACCTTAATTTTTAATTTTTAACGGAAAGCAATTCCTTTTTTCAAATTACCCTGATCAATTTTAAATTTTTATAACTGTGGAAGTAATTTTTTTATCAAAATCATTTTAAAATTTTTATATTTCAATGTATTTATATTAAAAATTCTTTTTAAAATATACTCGTGAACTTAATTTTTTTTATATAACATCACCTTTACTAATATCATTTAAAATGTAATATTTTTTCAATGAAATTATTTGATATCCAGCGGTTACAGACTTTAATTAATTCGAATTTAAAGTAGGTGAAACTTACAAGGAGAGTAAAGTTATCTCGACGTTTATTTTTTTCATTCATAAGGTTTGAATTATAAACCTTAAGAGAATTAAATTTTATTTTATCACGTGTTAAGTAATTTTTTAAAAAAATTAAATTTATATAAAATTAATTTATTAAAAATTAAATTTATATAAAATCACTTCATTAATCTTGATTTACACTATTATATTTTTATAAACTTTAATTAAAAATTTATATAAATTAATACATATAATTTTTTTATTAATTTATAATTAATTCATATATAATAAATTTAATTTTTATATCTATTTTATATTAATATTTATAATTATCAAAAAATAATATTTAAATTTAATAAAAAAATAATAATAGTTTTATATGTTAAAATATTTAAAAAAATATTGATTGAAAGATTAAGAATAAATTATTATATCGTTCATGATTTTTTTTTTATTTAATGACGTGATCTTTTTATTTTAAGAAATTAATTAAATAGTCCATTAATTTTAATTCTGTTAATAAAATAATTTTTCTATCACTTTTTAATGTTAAAAACCTATAAAAATATTAAAATGATGCTTTTACATTTAAAGTTTTCACCTCTATCTTTTTTTAGAAAAATAAATAAATATAGAAAAGATAATACATCGTGGCTTAATTTTTATTTTTTTCAATTTGTGATGTGATGGTAGATGATGATAATGATGTAGTATGATGGTAGATGGTGATGTTTTATAATATTAAAACACTTAACATGCATATTTAATAAATTGAAAAATAAAAATTTCATGGAGAAATTAATTGGAAGGAATAGAATTGTTCAAAAGTGTAAGAACAAAATAAAACAATTCAAAAATATCTCAAACAAGAAATCTGAAAAATACTGTTGACACCGGCCCAAAAAGGGTAAGGCTCAAAATGAAGACCCAAGATTCATAGGCCCATCTATACTGTTCAAAAGGAATGGAAGGTCAAGCAACTGAACAAGTCAAGACTTGAAAATAAGCCACATCAGATAAATATAGTTGTGGTGCTCTGAAAGACATGTCCTTAACCGGGTTCAGCCTCACCAGCACGTGTCCAATCATCATGTACTTAACAGAAGTCAATACGATTGGCACGGTTATCACCACTATCTCCAAATCGTGCCACTGAGCTTTTCGGTAACCACTTTCATAAGCGGGCACGGTCGAACCCCACGTGCCCATTTACTTTACAAGCGTGACCACATTTTGCAGCGGTTAAATCTATATCCAACGAACGTGCTCCATTTCCTAATTAACCGCCTCTCATCATAGTACAAATAAGACCCATTTTGACTCTCTACACAAATAAAAACCTGACTATTTTACTCTCTGTCTAAAGTAGTTTTTATCCTTTGAGTGGATGGCTTAACCTATATACTTACACTCGTGATTGATGGTCTTTACAGTCTATATATCACACACTCTTGATTGATGGTTCTCGCAACATACATATCAAACCCATTAAGTAATGAAGTTGACGGTACAGACCTATATATCGACCAACTTCAAGTTATCTAACTGAACTCAAACTTCTGCCTTGGATTAATTAACGACTTGGCCTATACATTAATCAAGTTGGAGTCCTATTAGAGTCAGTGTTGGATTTTATTAATTGTAATTGTACTCGAAGCCATTAGACTGTAACAGGAGCCCACTTTAAAACAATCAAAATTTGGTTAGTTAATTCTAGGTTAGTCATATTTTTAGTGCAAACATCTTTTTGGTACGCCTAGTGGGACCCTTTTTAAAAACAATAATTATGGCTAGAAACAAACCAGTTGACAAAAATCTTGAGACTATAGACACAAGCAGAGCATCAGTAAATGCAGCTGGTGATCCTTTGCACGAAGAGGTAGCCGATTCCAACCAAGTGGATCTTGATTACAATCGACAACCAATTGAACTAAGGGCAGCTACCTTGAGTGTAGCCGATCAAAGGGCTATAATAGATGGAGTAGCCTGTGAGAATCATGACTTGTACATGGGTATGCTGCCACAACTGGCCACTGTGATGAGGCCAATGGTAGACAAGAATCGAACTGTGCAGAGGACAATTGACAGGTTACTTGGTTGGTTCACTGAAGCACTAACCCGTTTCATTGAACTCATGGAAGGGAGAAACAATGACATGGCTAGCATAAGGAATTTTGCCAATCAGTTCAAAAGAAATGCTCTTAATTAGAGAGATGAGCTTAGGTTCGATGATATCAACTTACTCTACCTAGCTAACAGAGATGATCTCAACAGATTACTTGTTGGGAGTCTAAGCAAATCCAAGTAACAATCATAACCCTTTATTTAATGTTGCACCAATTGATGCTTATAATAGGATGGATGATGATCCTTTATATGCATGAGAATGTGAACAAAGGCCATTTCCTTGACCGAATGATGGAGACTATGGGGGTCATGATGCCTGGGAAGATAGGGAGGACAAAATGCCAACGGTTGATAATGATCTAGCTCGAACCCTGAGAAGAATGGGTGTGGGATTAAGAGATAATGCGTGGCTAGTCTATAGAAAACCCTATCCCAATTGGACTGATAGAGTATATCCTTTCCCCAAAAGTATAAGATCCCATAATTCATTTTGTTCTGGGGAGAGGATAATTCAAACATTGTGAAACATATATCCCAGTCCATAACCCAGTGTGGGGAAGCTTCGACCAAAAATTTTCTAAAACTTCGGTTGTTTGGTAATTCCCTTAGGAGCTCGGCTTTCACATGGTACAGCAACCTATGGCTGGACTCAATTACCACTTAGGGGCAAATGGAAGAAAGTTCTATATTGAATTCTACTGAACTCCTCCAACAGTGACACTGGCCTACCTAGCAAGAACTACTCAAATGCCAAGGGAATCGGCCGAGAAGTTTATGGCCAAGTTTAGGAAGGCAAAAGCTTACTACAATGTCAGCATCTTAGAAGCCGAGTTGGTGAATTTAACCTTCAGTGGCATGAATATAATAGTCTGGGAGCATTTTGAAGGCCACAAATTTAGGGATTTTTATGACCTTCTAGACATATTACATAGTTATGAAATGTTGTTGAAAAAGAAGGATCAGAGGAAGGCTTCTACTGAGGGAACATATTACCGAGATTCTTTGGAGGTTACAGTAGTTGAGAAGGAGTATGTTTCAAACTCTGATGAGGAGGTTTGTTTAGCCGAACTCAAGTTTGGGAGCTCTTATGAATGTTCGGTTTTAAGCAAACCTCAGCATTCAAGAAGAAGAAGAAGAAGAGTTCTAACAGGATGATTTGGGAATAGATGAGATATTTGATTGTTTACTCAAAGACAATCAGATAACGTTATCGGCTAGACACATCATTCCACCTGCTGAAGAAATAGCTAAGTGGGACTATTATAAGTGGCACGACTCATACCGCCACCAAACCAAAAATTGCATGGTATTCCGCAATGTCATCCAGAAGGTTATTCAAGATGGAAAACTCACCTTCCCAAATAAGGGGAAAGCTCAAGTGGAAACAAATCCTTTCCTGAAGACTTTTCGATTAAAGTGGCTAACGTCAATATGTTGGGGCTTAGGATACTGGGGGTAGGATCTTCAAGGCTGAATCCAATAGTATGGCCAAAGGAAAAAATAGACCTGCAGACCAAGTTGGAAGGGAAAAAGCATGTGTTAGCCGAGATAGGAACTCCACTTAACTCTTGTAGGCAAATGGTTTTCTAATTTCTCCTGCTTTTTATTTCATGCGAGCTACAAATCCTAGTTGACAGTTGGTAGCCATCACCAAAGCCACATTACAAAATCAGCTATGGACTATCATTAAATGATTACATTATAATAATATTCATCCTAAACAAATATCTAAGATAATTTCACTTTGATTTAGTCGTATTACCTTGAAATATTCTATAACACGAATACTGACTTACCTAGATGATATGTTCAAGATCCGAACCAGATAAGGCACTAATATCAGAATTAGAACTGGAACATAGCAAACCAAACCAATCCACTGATAAACTTTAGAAAGGAACTATAGCCAGTATAAGGAAACTTGGCAAACGACACAAAACAGGTTAAGAATAGAAAATTAAACTAAAGAAACATGCTATGACACAATGAACTCCTCATAAATGCCATGGAGAGAAAATGAAATGATTTTATGTCCCTATATTTCAAAGATAATTTGCAATTAACACATAAAAATAAAAATAGGATTTGTGATGATGGAATTAGACATCACCTGGAATCTAGATTGCTGCAAAATGCAATAATAACCTACTAATGATACAAAATAAATTATACTCATAGTTTTGCTAACTTTTAGATGTGACTACTTATAGATTATATCTAATTACAGGGAATTGCTACTATTACTTGAAGTTTTGTTTTACTTGAATTGTTGTTAGTTAAAAGGCCTGCCAATAGGAAAAAATGAAGCCGTAACCTATTAATACAATAACTTAAGTTATTCCCGCCAAAAACTGCTAGTTTGCCGCCCTATAATTTCTTACTGTAGCATTTGTTGGGCATAAAGATTTTAGTAATAAAATAATAAATAATATAATTTTATAATAATTAGTATATGAAGGGAAATAATTAATAATGGTATGAAAAAATAATAACTCTAAATATGTTTAATGGGAAAAACAAGTATTAATATTAAAAATGAAAAAAATATTTTTTTCTTCAAGTTGTTAATGATAATTTGTAATAAATTAAACTAATTTTTTTTTTGTTTTAGATGATTATAGATATTTTTTTTTTAATTTAACCAATTTAGTTATAATTATTATATGAAGGGAAAAAAATTAGCAATATTATGAAAATATGAATTTTTTAAAAAGATTGTTAGTTGAATTACTTAGGATAAATTATAATTTGAAACAATAATGTAAAATATTTTTTTAATTTAAAAACTAGCAA
>CANXYC011344360.1:0-13624 GCA_948193065.1 Aleurites moluccanus
ATATATATATATATATATATATATATTATGTAATAATAATAATAAAATCTTAATTTAAACATTAACTAATAAAATCACTAAATAATTTAAAATATTAAAATAATTAACTCAATAATTAATGAATAACTAATAATTTATAATTTATCATATAATAGAATAATATCAAAATTTATACTTAAAAATCTATTTTTTTTTTTACTTTATATAATAAAATATTATACAATTGATAAATATTTTTATATTCATTAAATATTATTCAAAATATTATTATTTTTTGATTAAAAATAATATTTTAAAATTAATAAAAAAAAATTTTGGGTGTTATAATATCGCTTTTTGACATATCAATTTTGGGTGACCCCCAATTTACTTGAAAGAGAAAGGTTTTGCCGAGTTGATAAATTTCTTGTAGAATAATGTCAGAGCTGTGTTTTTCTCATTGACAAAAATATCAACTGAAATTTTCAAGGTATTTGTGGCAGTTTTTCCCATAAGCATAAACATTGTTTCCTCAGTTTGGTCTTCAACAATGCAGTCAAATTTATACATATAATATCAAACATAAGGATAAATAATTATTATGATATGCAATATTAGTAGAAGAAATGTAAGTTTGTATTATAAAATTTAATGGAGAAAAAATTAAGTTATATAAAATTTAATTTTTCTTTCTTTGGTAAAATCAAATTTAAGTAAATTTATGAAATGTAGAGATTGACTATTTGAGTTAAGTAGATTGATTTTGTTCTTGTGTCAATTGTTCACCACAGTGTTGGCATCTTAGAGGTTTGCTATGTTTTAGGCATTCTGTTTCATTCTTAGTTTTGAGGCACGTTGTGCATGTAGGACAATCATAGTAGTACTAGCTGAGGTTGAAAGTTATGTTAATGATTTTTGCTTCACAAGTAAACCTAACATTCTGGAAACAAAATTGAAAGCAATTAAGTTAGAAGGTAAAAGACAAACTAAAAAAAAGTGTAAATTGAGAAAGGGGTACTTTGTTTATGTATGGATCCATCTCATAAAATTGTTTCAAGGTGGTTCGATATGGTTGCATCTTTTGTTGCACTGTTGGTGTATTTGATGTTGTTGATGTTTTGATTTTTGGTATAAAATTGGTTCCAACAAACCTAAATATAAGAATTAATAAATCATCAATGCGTTAATAAAATATTTGTTTGTGAATAATAAGTAAAATATGAAGTTCAAGGTTGGAAATTAGTATTTAAGGAAGTAATATTAACATTTTGTAGAAAATTTATTCTTTAGTAATTTATGGGTTGATAAACATCATTGTGCATGTTGTGCTATTTGTATTGATGATAGTTGTTATATATAAAAAAAAAAATGTTACATAGTCCGTGTCTTGTTAGATAAAGAGAAAAATATTATTAAAAAAATATTTTAACTTTGAACCCTTTGATTCTTGTGCTGGTGAAGATCATGATACATGAGCCATTAAGTTCAGAAATTATTTGTTGATCAAATGATCTTGTTGCATCTCCCCATAGAGTAATAGTCTGTTCATCTCTCCTGCAAATGTAATTAATTGTTAAATGTTGAACTGTTGAATGAATTAAAATAAAGTTGAATATTGACATGATATATATCAAATAATTCTTATCAAGTATTATTTTGTTTATGTAATTAGTTTTCTAATTAGATCATTTATATAATTAGTTTCAACACTATATAGTATTTCTAAAGTATGAAATTATTGTCACATTAGCATCAATTGTATTTGTTTAGGTCTTCTTATAATATGTCAAAATAGAAGCTAAATTTAATATTTTATAATAAAAAAGTATGATGAAAAAGTAAATTAATTTTAAGTATTATAATTATTTGTAAAGAAAAATTAGAAAAAAGAGAAAACCATTTTAAATTTAATAGGTTAGTTTTGTAAATGAAATATCAAAGAGAAAAAAAAAAAACCATGCAAGTACAAAAGATAATCTAATATAATATGATTTTGTTATGTACAAAGCTAAATATAATCCATTATACCAAGTGAACGTTATTTTTTTTTTATCTCAACTGAATTCAAAATGTTAAATAAAAAATATTAAGTAGGCAACCAACCAAAATTAAAAATAAAATAAAATAAAATAAAAAGCTTTGTATATATTTGAAATCCCCTTTTCAAACAAAAAAAAAAGTAAAAAATGCAAATGGTTGTGTCTTGTCAAACAAAATGGGATAATAAAACTATGACTAATAAAATATTTATACATTAATTATATGTATATGATAACATAAAAATTGGAGAAAAATGAAGTTTTTTTTTTTTTTTTTGAAAATAACTAATTTAATAGGAAAGAGAAAAACAGTTAGCATAAAAAATCAATACATATTTGAAAAAAGTGTGTTAAAAATGAGAAAACACATTCTATGAATATGTAAGCCATATTTTAACAAAATTATTTTTCCATACTAAAATTGTTTTTTTTTTTAATGTTTGATTTATATTTAAGCATCATTATCACAGCTTCAATAACAAAAAATTCAAGAAGTACATAAGCTTATAATTCATACTTGTCACAAGAAAATGAAGAAGAAAATAAAAGAAAATAAAATTACAT
Source organism: Aleurites moluccanus (assembly GCA_948193065.1). NCBI lineage: Eukaryota > Viridiplantae > Streptophyta > Magnoliopsida > Malpighiales > Euphorbiaceae > Aleurites > Aleurites moluccanus. The sequence continues at coordinate 2,583 of CANXYC011344360.1, forward strand.
ATTCAAATGGATTTACAGAAAAAACAACATAGCATTGTACACAAAATCAATCATTGTGATAATAACAAAAATTTATTAATTGAAAAGAAGAAAAAATTTAATAGTTGTAAATTTTGATAAAATTTATCTTAATTGTAATACCTATGTTTTTGAAATATTTTTTAAAAATCATATTTTATTTATAAATAGTAATTATTTTATTAATATTTAATTAAAGTTATGAATATAAAAATATTTTTGAGATTTATTATATTTTAAAGAAATAAATATTTAAAAGTAAAAGGGAAAGATATTTTTCAAAAAAATTAATTTTAATTTTAATTAGTTTCATATTATTATGTGTTATTTAATAATTTAATTTTTATACTAAGTTATTTATTTAATTAAATTATTTAAATTATTATTATTGTTATTTTAAGAATTTTTGGAAATTAAATTTATATTTAAATAATTTTTATTAAATTAAGATCAATGTTGATGGATTAAATATTGGATTTGAGTTGAAATATTTATTTAATTGTTATAATTAATTAATTATTTATTTAGAACAAATGATTGAGACATGTAAAGTTAATTATAAATATTTATTATTGAGTTGGAGATCCAAGAGGAGTCAATTGATTGATAGTGTTGGATGTTAAATTATGAGATATTTATTAGAAGTATTATCGTTTTTATTTCAGAAAGTTATGTCCAGTTTTAGGGAGGTTCTGCTAAAATTTCGGCAAATTCTTGAAACTCATTTTTATTGAAGAGTCGAAATTTGAATATTATTCTAATAAATCTCATATGTGGTTCATGTATTTCAGATGTATTCCTTGTTGTTAGTCATATGACGCTTCGAGGGAGCCAACTGGTTTGATGGTCGTCAACTTTGTGAGTTGATATATTTTAATTTAACTCTGCATCTATGTATCACATGTAAGTATTGTATGAATTAGAATATATATATGTATTTAAGCTATCACTATTGCATTAGATTTAGAAGCATGATGTATGTTTATGCCATATTATATGATGTCGATGATATGTATGTATGTGGTTGCGATGGAAAATATGATGATGTGGAATCCAACTATACTAACAGAGAAAACATTAATGATATAACATGATATGATATGATGATGATGTTATTAAAGGGATTGTTTAGTTTGAATTGATCTCACTGTGGCCCTATAATTAGATTTTAAGAGAGCCAAGGGAGGAGTCGACTCCTTGTTTTATATATGGGGTCGGATTTTACAGACATTTTTCATTATAGATATTATATATGTTTATGGATGATTATGTGTAATGTGACATTTCATGTAGAATAATAAATGACATGCATGTTAAATTAATATATATCAGCTCATTGAGTCGAACATTCACCCCTATTAAAATATTTTTCTCCAGGTTCCAGATTGAACTCACAAAGATTAAGTTTTTAAATTGAGTATTTCTATCTTCTATTCCTTAGGCAGTAGAATTATTTCATTTTATTATATAATTAACTTATATTCATTGTATTAAAATTTTTAGAGCTTTGCATTGTTATGATAGTGTTAGAATTATGATCGTAATTTTATCGTTACTCCATTAAACATAAATTTTTAGTTGATGATGTTAATCTTGAGTGACTAAGTAATGATATTAAATTATTGAGACTATGTTTGACAGGCTTATTATAAATTCTGGAAGTTTTTAGTGTCGGTCACGTGTCCAATATAATCAGATTGTGACATTAATTATTAGAGTAAAAAAAAAAAACACATGAAACTAAATTTCAAAATCAAACAATGATTATATCCAATAATAAAAAGAATATAAACAAAATTAGTACAAACTTTCTTCCAGACTGAACAAATTGCTTCATATAATATTCTATTTTGATTTAATCATATCCAGAAAACTAATCTAAAATCAATTTTTCAAAAGAATAAAAGTAAAATAATTAAGTGTTTAACTAAAAAATAAACTTATAAAAGTTTCAAAACATAAATGACAGCAAGTCAATATTTTTTTTTGAAGATTCCGTATATATTTTATTGAATTTTGATGATCTTCGAATAGCAAATAAATAATTATATGGATTAAACTATAATCATAACAATACATTTTGAATTTCCTAAAATTAACTAGGACTTTGATATCATGTGCATGTATTTAACATAGAAAAATAAGGGTTAATTAATATTTTCCTCTTATAAAATGACCCAATATACTAAGTCTTCCTGACTTTTAAAAATATATTAACTTCCCTTAACGAATGTCCCGTTATACTAGTACACTCTTACGTCTAATTTTCCCATTAGTTAATTCTAAAATAATCAACAAAGATTGTAAAAGGACAGAAATGTCTTTATCCTTTATTTTTAATTAATTACATTCTATTTTTGCTTTAAAAATATTTTTTAAGGTTAAAAAATTTATTTTTATATTTTTTGACAAATTTGAAAATAAAAAATAAATAAATATATTTTTTTAAAAATATTTTTTATTTTAAAAAAATTATTTAAGAAGAAATTAAATTATTTCTTCTTAAATTTTTTAATGCAAATAAAAAATTTATTTTCATATTTTTTTGAAAATAAAAAGAAAATTTGTTATTTTTTATTTTCAAATTTTTTTATTTTTTAAAAAATAAAATTAAAAAATTTTAAAAAATATTTTTATTTATTTTATTTTATTTTTTAAAAAATAAAATTTAAAATTTTTTAAAAAATAATTTTATTTATTTAATTTTCAAAGTTATCAAAAAATATCAAAATATATTTTTTAACCCTAAAAATTTTTTTTAAACAAAAATAGGATGTAATTATAATTAATTAAAAATAAAAAGCAATGATATTTTTATTTTTTTACTGCATTTATTGACTATTTTAGGATTGATTAACTTTAAAATTAGATGGAACTGTCTAATAGTACATTGTGATATTCATTAGGGGGGAGTTAGTGTATTTTTGAAAGGTGTAATAACTAACGATTATAATAGGAATCCCAAATCAGGTATAATTTTTTTTTTAATTCTTCAGAGAGCAATAACCGAAAATTAATTAAGGATAATGGAAAATAGACATTAGAGTGAATTATAGAATTTAAATAAGAATTAAATCGAATAAAATGGGCAATATGAATATAGTTGAAAATGCTAGAGTATTAAAAATTATAGCAAAATAAATTGAAAATACTTAAAAGTTAATTAATTACTAATTAATCAAGGATTAGCCTAAAAAGTCAATAAAAGTGGCTAAATAATTATATATATATATATAGAGAGAGATATATCTATAATTATTTCTATAATTTAAAATGATTTAATTTTATGATTTTTTTTCTTTATTTCTTTTTCCCTAATTTTCCTAGCATAATTCATTTCACAAATAATGTTTTTCCTAACACTTAATTGAATTATTTAGGTTTAGATAGAGATTTGGAGCAATTTTTCTTCAAGGTAAATTTTTTTAACAACTTTTGAAATTCATTTTTGATGAGTTATTTGAATGATTAAATGATAGGATGATATGTCTAGAGTAGAGAAAGTGATTGAGAATTCTGAAATTTTCCATCTCAGAAATTTCCTGTGGCTTGACAGAAATTTTGAGCTCCATTTTTGTACCCCTAAGTATACAATTTGAAAATATACAAAACACAAAAGTTATATCTGTGTATGTGTAGAATATACGTTCTTTAGAACATTTTGACTGAATCCTTTTGTGTTGGGAGATATGAATCTCCAAACATGACTGACTCGGATAGGGTTTCATTTCTGTGAAATTTCTGAGACTCAGCAGAAAGTTGGAGCTAAGTTTTGAGGTCTTTAATATAGGAATTTGACAATATTTAAAACATAAAAATTGTAGATATACATGTCAAAAATATTTTTTCTTTTGAAAGTTTTATCAAATTCTCACTGTATTGTTAACTATAGACCCCTGAGATAGACTAGCTCGGGTTAGGAATTTCAAAAATGTAACCTTTCTAAAATTGATAAATATAAGGACCTTAAGGTCCGAATCAGGGGAAAGTCAAAACATGAGAAATATGTCATTATGTTTTAACTAAAAATTCAGTGAAAACAGGGTAGCATTTGGACTTGTACATAATGAGTTATAAGTGAAAAATCAGGGTATGCTCGGGTAGAAATTTCAAAATTTCAGAATGTTGTCTAGAATTTAGGTTTGCTTATTATATTTTAATGAAATTAGATTTCAAAATTGAGATTTATGTTTGTTATAGTTGCACAAAGAAGAAATAAAGGAAAAGACAAGGAAATGGAAGACCACGCTTTTAGTTTGTGCTAGGTGGTTGGACACATTGGATTTTTGGAGTGAGTAACATATATGTTTCTTTACTTGTTGCCTTTGCATATTGTTTCCTTGAATCTTCCCTAAAAAATTGTATTATTATTAAAGTTTCTTGATTATGTAGCCATTGTTAATTGAATCCTTGATATATATAAATGTATTGATTGATGTTCATTTTTTGACAACATTTTTACTTACCCTATATATGAGACCATTGACAGTACTACTCTCCTGATGGGGTAGATGTTTGTTCATCGAGCATTGTGCATGGTATATTGTATTGGGGACCCTATCTAGGAGGAGATTAAGGTTCTAGACATACAGTCTGATCAACTGTATGACTATTGACATGCAACTTAATTGTAGCCTCTGTTCATTGTTCATTAGATTTTGCTAACTGTCATGGATATAGAACATTTGGTTCACAGTCTTTTCTTGCAAGTGACCAATGTTATTGATTATATGATTGTTCCTATTGAACTATATTGTACTTGAAATTTGATATTGAATTCCATTAGAAACCTTGTTTCTTGGCATTGATATTATCATCTTGGTATATTGTAATTTGTTATTGAATGACATTTCTTGTGAGCACCTAGCCTCGTAAGTGAGGGAATATATATGTTATTCATTGAGATTCGTCTCACCCCATTGTGGTTTATCCTTTTCAATGTTTGATAAATAGCGATGATTCCATTTCCTCTCTCTTCCTTCAGTAGTGGAATTTTCCTTATCTAAGTAATGACTCCTTATTTATATTTATGGATCTTTCTATAGTAGCTCCATGACGTGTAATAATGGATTTAGTAATGACAATGTAAAATGAAGCTATGTTATTGAGATGTAATTATTACATTATATATGCAGTGTAAAGTATTGGATTGGAGAAAATGATAATAAATGTGATATGTACATTGTAGTATGAGATTAGAAGTGTTGATTTGTACAGGTTGTGTTAATGTTGGTTATGAAGAGAGGGACTTTAGGTCTTGGGTATTATATTGTAAAAGTAAAGTAGCTATGACAAATTTTCTGTAGAAATGCAGAATGAGGTTCTACGGGTTTAGGTGGCCTTATGCCTTCCCCATACCCTAGGACCATCATATCTCCTGAATGGGGGATGTGACAGAGTTGGTATCAGAGCAAAGAAATAAAGAAAACATAATTAACTAGGTATAAGTGTCTTAAGTGTATAAGTGTACCATGGAGCATTAGGATTTCTATAATGTCAATTGTTATTATCTGTTATGTGTTCATCTGTATTCCGTTAATTGATATCTATTCCTTTTGTGTGTTTATAGAATATGCCGCCACAAGGACATCCGAGAGGGAAGGGACGGGGCAGAGGTTCTGTTCGTCCGGAATCTGTTAGGCAGGGTTCTTCTCGATCTAGTAGGAGAAGGGAGGCTGAGGAAGTTTTCCAAGTAGTACCAGATAGAGCTGAATCAGTTGAACCGCCGCAGATAAGAAGAAGAAGAGAAAGAGAAGAGGAAGTTGTGGCAAAGAATGTTAATATAATGAATGAAACAATGATGAGAGAAAATGAGCGGTTAAGGAAAGAAATAAAAGAGTTGAGGCAATACAGGCTAGATAATATGCCTGTACCATCCCCAACACCTATAATTCCTCTACCAGTAGCAGTGCCACCTCCTGTGGTTCCACCTATAGCACCAATGGTTAGATGAGTTATTGATGAAGGGGGAGTTACTATGTTCAGTTTTCTAAAACTTGGACTACCGGAGTTTGGAGGTGAGCTGGGAGATGACTTTAGCCCTTTCCTAGATCGTATAGAAAGGGTGGTGAAGATGTTGCCTTATTCTGATACGAGGGCTATTGAGTTAATTGGTTTACTGCTTAAGGATAGAGCCTGGGACTGCTTTGAGAGGCACATTTGGGAGCTGTTGTATGGGGATAATCTGCACACTTGGGCTGAGTTTAAACAGGCTATGCTTGATGAGTTCCTTACAGAGGGAGAAAAGAGCAAACATATGATACAATTTGAAAGATTAGAGTAGGGAAGTTTGACTGTACCGGAGTATGCTAAGGAATTTTTAAGGCTAGCAAAATTTACTAGACAAATTATTCCTAATGAAGCTGCAGAGATCCATAGGTTCAAAAGAGGACTGTATGCTTCCCTCCATAACTCACTGTTAGCAGTGGAGTTCACATCCTTAACAAAGTTGATTGATAGTGCAACTCAAATGGAAGAAAAATATAAGGATGAGAGGGCAAAGAGAGAGCAGAGAAGGAGAGATAAAAATAAGGGACAAAGCAGTCAGAGGAGGATAGGAAAACAGAGCTATCAGAGTAGGCCTGCAGAGAGTGGTTTTAGGCCTTCACAGAGCCAGCCAGTAGCTAGTATAGGTAGAGGGCAGAGAAGATCCGAGGTTGTTTCATCAACTCCTCGAGCATCTGCTAGTGTACATCGGACAGATCAGCCCTCACAGAGTACTCCTGTATGTGGGACTTGTGGCAGATGACATTTTGGTGTATGCCGATAGTTGATGGGGGCTTGCTTAAGATTTGGCCAGCAGGGCCATTTTATTAAAGACTGTCTACTCACCTTAGGTCAGCAGGGTCAACATAGAGTTACTGCATGCTCACAGCTTACAGTTCAGCAGACTCGGGGTATCTATAGACCTCCAGTAAGTAGAGGTAGAGGCCAGAGTATTACACAGGATTCGTCTCAGCCATCCTCAAGAAGAGGTCAGGGCAGAGTATTCACCCTTAATCAGCAGAAGGCAATAACATTTAACACAACTGTGGAACGTATGGTTTTGATTCAAACTGAGTTGGCTAGAGTTTTGTTTAATGGTACTACCCACTCTTTTGTGTCTTCTGCTTATGTGAACAAATTGGAAATGGATAGTAGTCAAATGGAAATGCCATTAGCAGTTTCCACACCCTTAGGAGACACTATTGTGGTAAATAGAAAGAACAAAAACTATAAAGTGAGAATTAAGGGAGAAACATACCAATAACCTTAATTGAATTACAGTGTTAGAATTGGATATTATATTGGGTATGGATTGGTTATCACAGAATCGGGCTTCTATTGATTGTTATGAAAAGAAAATAGAATTTAAACCGGAAGGGAAGTCGAGTTTTGTGTATCAGGGTGAGAGAATGGGGGTGGAGGCAAATGTAATTTTAGCCATTGGAGTGAGACGATTATTACAGAAGAGATGTGAAGCTTATTTAGCACATGTAGTGGATACCCGGGCAACTGGTTTTGATATTACTCATCTTTCTGTGGTAAATGAATTTGTGGATGTATTTCCTGAGGAGTTACCAAGTTTACCACCGGAGAGGGAAATTGAGTTTGAAATAGAAGTTTTGTCGGGAACTAATCCAATATCCATTCCTTCGTATAGAATGGCACCAACTGAGTTGAAGGAGTTGAAGATCCAATTGTAAGAATTGTTGGATAAAGGGTTCATATGACCCAGCAGTTCACCTTAGGGTACACCGATTCTTTTTGTAAAAAAGAAAGATGGATTTTTTGCATGTGCATAGATTACCGACAGCTTAATAAGGTGACAATTAAAAATAAATACCTATTGCCGAGAATAAATGATCTCTTTGATCAATTGCAAGGTGCTAGTTATTTTTCAAAGATTGATCTGCGATCGGGTTATCATCAGTTGAAAATTCGGAAGGAAGATGTGATGAAAACTGCTTTTACAACCCGATATGGTCATTATGAGTTTTTGGTATTGCCTTTCGAGTTAACAAATGCTCCTACCGCTTTGATGGATCTGATGAATCAGATCTTTAAACTGTTCTTGGATAGATTTGTTATCATTTTCATTGATGACATCCTTATTTATTCTAAAAGCAAGGAGAAACATGAAGAACATCTGAGAATGGTATTGTAGACTCTTCGAGAGCATCAGTTGTATGCCAAATTCTCTAAAGGTGAATTTTGGCTTTCTGAAGTATGTTTTCTAGGTCATGTTATCAGTGGAGAGGGTGTTAAAGTTGATCCCAAAAAGGTCGAAGCAGTTGCAGAATGGCCTAGACCAATTAATGTGACCGAGATTTGTAGTTTTCTGGGAATGGCTAGTTATTATCGTCATTTTGTGAAGGATTTCTCCAGAATAGCCGCAGCATTAACCAGATTAACAAGAAAGTAAGTCAAGTTTCAGTGGGATGATGCCTGTGAAGAGAGCTTTCAGAAGTTCAAAACTTGTCTCCCTACAGCTCCAGTATTAGCATTACCTACAGACACCGGTGAATTTGCTGTTTACTGTGCTACAAGAGTGGGACTTAGATGTGTATTGATGCAGCATGGGAAGGTGATTGCTTATGCATCCAGGCAATTAAAGAAGCATGAAGTGAATTAACCCACACATGACTTAGAAATGGCAACTGTTGTTTTTGCATTAAAGATTTGGAGACATTATCTGTATGAGGAAAAGTGTAAAATCTTCACCAATCATAAAAGTCTTCAGTATATTTGTAACACCTTAGTTAAACTTATAACCTAAACCACAAAGGGTAACCTAAGGAAAATGTTTGCCTTAACTTGAAGTTATGAATGTTATGTGTTTATGCATGAATTTGATTGATATGCATGTTATATGATGCAATTATATGAATAGAAGGGGTTTAAAAGTTGCTAGGAAGAAATCGGGTAAATTTGAATTTTTGGTAAACTGGGGACAAAATGGTCATTTCACACCCCCTCGAGTTTTTATGGAATTAATATCATATTTAAAGGTAAAAAGGAATATTAGGACATGAAAATAGAAGTTTTATGATTAAATGAATTATTATTGGAAAGTTAAAGCCGATAGAAAATAATCCCTGGCAAAACTGCTCGGATAAGGATCAAATTTGAATTAGGGGTAGTTTGGTCTTTTTCTTTGAAATATGAACTTATATAGTATATGCAAACCTATGGTATCATTGTAGGCTTATCTAAATCAAACCATTGGATGAAAAGATGAAGAAATGGATGGTTAGTAAGCTAGGTTTCACCATTTATACCATAAACTCAAAACATAGGATTGCACCATTGATATTTAGTTAGATTTTTTCCACCCCTTCACCATTCTTAGCCATTTTCACCATTCAACTTTCTCTTTCTTCTTCCTCCAAGTTTTGGCCACCATTGAACAACACCATAGCTTATTGTTTTCTTTCATTTCTTGATGGAAACTTGTTAATTCTATCATTCTAAACACAAATATAGCCTTAGAATCAAAGGAAAAATAAGAAAAGTTGATAAATCAAAGCTTTGAAGTTTTTGAAGAACTATTGGAAAAGTAAGTGATTTTGTGATTCTTTAGGTTTAATTATGATCATAAGATGTTCTTTGATGTTAATTAGTAACAAAATGTGTTTAGGTTGGAAGAAATCAAAAGTTGGAAAGAAAACCCTAATAGGAAAAGGTATGATTCAATGATGTGTTTTTGATGGAGTTTTTATTCAAATGAGTTGTATTTGATGTGTTTGACATGAGTTAGTGATCATTTAATGGAAACAAATCCATTTGGTGGAAAAACTAAGTTGGCTGAATCATATAGTGCTTGAATAATGGTTTGATGTTTGATGTTTTATAGGTTTAAATGATGGAATGAGTTGTATTTAATGTATATGTAATGAACTGATGGTTAATTGATGGAAAGAAATCCATTTGGAAGGATTTCCATTTTGGCCGAAATGATGAAGATTGAATGGTGACTTAGTGTTTTGATGTTTGATAGGTTTAAATGGTTAAATGTTATATATTTGATGCATATGTATGTTATATGATGGATTGGTGTTAAAAAATGGAATGAATTCCATTTTGGTCGAACCATATGGACTTTGTTAGTTCAATGTGTTAGGCTAATGCAATTAGGAAAGTAAGGTTTGAATATGGTTTAATGGTGTAAGTAATGGAAATGTATAAGTTCAAATATGGAAATGTTAATTGATATAAGTACTTGGAAGCTAAACTTGAATATTGGTGTATGATTGATATGGAATGTGAAACTAAGTGCATATGAGTTCTTAATATGGTATATAAGTGATGAATATATGAAATGTAAGTCAAATGTGGTGATAGAATGTATTGGATGCATAAAAGATTGGAAAATGTGTAATTTGTGCAATGTGAGATTTATAGTGTGTAATGTGTATGTTTGATGTTTGATTATGTGATTGATATGTTTTGTGATGTTTTAAAGTCTTGCCGGAGTGTTATATGTAGAAAATAGGTGAATTGTCAAGTACTCCAGTGAGGAGTGTAGAATGGCGGGCCGATTAGGGATCGAGAGCAGTGTCGGAGGATAAAGCAGACAAATTGTGATAAAGGTGAGTTTAAATGTATAATCATGTATGATTTGCATCATATATCATATGAAAAGTCATTTTGACTGATAAACCAGCATTTGCTATCTTACAGTACATACAGTGCATATTGGCCCGTAAATAAGCCTACCGAAACGACCTAAAATGACTTAAACTTTGTCTGTCTCTAAAATGAAATCCAGAAAGCCAATTGAGGCACCACTTGGCCCAATCTTCTAGTTTTGTTCCAAGCTTTAAAATGATACCTCATAGTCCACTTAAATCCTTTGGTAACATAGTTAACCAGAAACTACTCAAAAATCCCAAAACGGACCCATAACGATGAGTGCAAGTTGCGGCAGCGCAACTGGGCCCCGTCGGCCATTTTTTTGACATTACCCAAACTTGTTCTATTATTCATTATATGTATATATATATTGTTCTACAGCTATATGAGATATATTACTGGGCCCCACC
>CANXYC011344572.1:0-13482 GCA_948193065.1 Aleurites moluccanus
AGACCACAAGTAAAGAAACATATATGCTACTCACCCCAAAATTCCAATGTGTCCAACCACCTAGCACAAACTAAAAGGGTGATCTTCCACTTCCTTGTATTTTCCTTTATCTCTCCTTTGTGCAACTATAACAAACATAAATCTCAATTTAGAAACCTAATTGCATTACAATACAACAAGCAAACTTAAATTCTAAACAACATTCAGAAATCCTGAAATTTCTACCCGAACATACCCTGATGTTTCACTTATAACTCATTATGTATAGATTCAAATGCTACTATGTTTTCACTGAATTTTATCTAAGACATAATGACATATTTCTTATGTTTTGACTTTCCCCTGATTCAGATTCTAAGATTCTCATATTTACCAATTTCAGAAGGGTTACACTTCTGAAATCCCTAATCCGAGCCAGTCTGTCTCAGGGGGTCTATAGTTAACAATACATTGAGAATTTGATAAAAATTACAAAAGACTAAATATTCCTAACATAATTATATCTACAACTTTAATGTTTTGAATATTGTCAAATTTCTACATTAAAGACCTCAAAAATTATCTCCAACTTTCTGTTGAGTCTCAGGAATTTCACAGAAATGAAACCCTATTCGAGTCAGTCATATTTGGAGACACATATCTCCCAACACAGAAGGATTAAGTCAAAAATTTCTCAATAAAATATATTATACACATACACAGTTACAACTTTTGTGTTTTGAGAATTTTCAAATTCTACCTCTAAGGACACAAAAATAGAGCCCAAAGCTTCTGCCAAGTCACAAGAAATTCCTGAGACAGAAAATTTCAGAATTCCCCATCACTTTCTCTACTTTAAACATATCACCCAATCATTTAATCATTCAAATAACTCATCAAAAATAAATTTCAAAACTTGTTAAGTAATTTACCTTAGAGAAAAATTGCACCAAATCTCTTTCTAAACCCAAATAATTCAACTAGAGGTTGGGGGAAGAATTATTTGTGAAGGAAATTGTGATAGATCAAATGATTTTAGGAAGCTAAAAAGAATTTTTTTCTATGGGGAGGAGCTTCAAAATTTCAGCCATAGAAGAGCAAATTGAAGAAGATGATGACTTCTTATCATATTTATCTCTATATGTAACAAATAACCCCATAGAAAAATTAGAAAAAAAGAAATTGGAAAAGAAATAAAGAAAAAGAATAAAAGAAAAGAAAATCATTTTGAATTATATAAATAATTATAGATATATAATTATTTAGTCATTTTTATTGACTTTTAGACTAATTCTTGATTAATTATTAATTAATTCATTAATTAACTCTTAAATATTTTTAATTTATTTTGCTATAATTTTTAATATTTTAGTATTTTCAATTATGTTCATATTGTTCATTCTATTCGATTTAATTCTTATTTAAATTATATAATTCATTCTAATATCTATTTTCTATTGTCCTTAATAAATTTTCGATTATTACTTTTTGAAAAATTTAAAAAAATTCATAGCCGATTTAAGTTTACCGATTATTACATTTTTACATGTAATAAAAGTAATAATTAATAGCTATCATCTTTTACCTATTTTTTGAACTTTCAATTGCAGTTCTCTGAGTCTATATAACATGATATTTTTTTATTCTTCATGTTCATATTTTGGTTGAAAAATGGCAGTGAAAAGGATAAAGCTTGGGTCACAAGGGCTGGAGGTGTCAGCACAAGGCCTTGGTTGTATGAGCATGTCCGCCTTCTATGGCCCTCCGAAGCCGGAATCTGATATGATCGCTCTTATTCACCACGCTATTAACACCGGCGTCACTTTCCTTGATACTTCCGATGTTTATGGACCTCACACCAATGAAATTCTTCTGGGCAAGGTATGATTTCTTGATTTCTTACTTTTTTTTTCTTTAAAGAAAATTAAAGAATATGAATGATTCTTGATTCTTGAATCTTGAATTTGATCATTATCAGGCTCTGAAAGGAGAAATTAGAGAAAAAGTGGAATTAGCTACGAAATTTGGCGTCAGCTTTGAGAGTGGAAACATGTCCATTCGAGGGGATCCAGCTTATGTAAGAGCTGCTTGTGAAGCTAGTTTGAAGCGGCTTGATGTTAATTGTATTGATCTTTATTATCAACATCGCATTGATACCTCTATTCCCATTGAACTCACGGTTTGACCCTCTTTTCTCTTCTCTTGAACTTTTTCCCCCTGATTTTGATGGGTATTTCATTCTTTAACTTTGTATATTGGGGAAAATGAAAACCAAGCTTAACTGATCTCAGGTCAACAATGCTTTGGCTTAGACCTTAAAATCCTCTTTTTGTTAGAGTGAGAAAAAACCGAATTAATAAAAAACCCAATAAAAAAATAATTAATTGAAAATGAATCAAATTTATTTGGTCGTTCTGATTCAATTTAAATTTGATAAGTTTTGATCTATTAAGTTTAGTTTGATTTTTAATTAAAAACTTAAAATAATATATATTTTATTAAAAAATCAAATTAATCAAACTATCAAATTGAAATATGTCGGTTTTTGGTTCGATTCAATTAATCTTGTAAAATTTCAGTTTGATATTTTTGTTTGATTTAATATTTGGTTCGGTTTAATTTTTAATATTTAAATTCAATTAATTTGATTCTTCTAAATTTCGATTTGGTTCAAACCGATTAAATGTTTACATTAATTTATTGGTATAGGCTCCCATTTTTTGTTTAGTTCACATGGGATATACAATTTTTTAATTCTATATATTTTTATGTTTGAAGAACTCTAATTTATATATATATATTTTTTGACCCATGGGATATATAGTTTAATCTATATTGACATGGGATATATTTTTGGCAATAGACCAAGGTTAGATTTCTCCTCCACTAAAAAAAAAAAATAAACTCTAATTTTGTATTTTTTAATTATAATATTAATATAATTTTCAAATTCTATTTATTTACTTTAAAAACTTGGAAAAGGATATTGCAACTCCATTCTAATTACAAGATGAACCAAACAACCCTTTAGAGTATATGATTTATATAAATGCTAGCTTGACTTAGATGACAACAATATTCTGATTTTTTTAAATATCTAAATCTGTATCGTGAATGGCATAGCAAAAAATGATAAACTATGCCTCAGAAATGGTTCTCATACTCGAGCCTTTTTCATTTGTATGCATTAAAATCCATTCCATTGCTATGCTATTATGTGAAGTGAAATCCAGTTGATGTTTCTTTCTGTGTAGATGTGAAAGTTGTTGCTGTGGTATTGTTGTTTCTGCATTGAACTGTATCATCAAATGGGCTTGCTTTTGAGTATTCTCAAGTCTTATATCTTTTTCTTTGTCTTTGCAAGATGGGGGAAGTCAAGAAACTAGTTGAAGAGGGTAAAATAAAGTATATAGGTCTATCTGAGGCCTCTGCGTCGACTATCAGACGAGCTCATGCTGTTCATCCAATAACAGCCGTGCAGCTGGAGTGGTCCTTGTGGTCAAGGGATGTAGAAGAAGAGATAGTTCCTACTTGCAGGTGAAACATGAATGAGAAAAAATAATTGTTTCCAGAATTCAAAATAAATAAAAACGTAACATGTTTATGGGACACAAGTTATCCTGTATCCTGATTCTGATCTTGTATTTATTCTCAGAGAACTTGGCATTGGTATTGTTGCATACAGTCCTTTGGGACGAGGATTCTTCTCGTCAGGGCCGAAGTTGGTTGAAAACTTTGCAGAGGGTGACTCTCGAAAGGTTGGTATAAATAGTTTCTATCTTACCATGCTTTGTAAAAGTAGTCCTATTTTACTCGTGCATTAGGGATATCAAAGTATCCTAGCATCTACTTCTTATCAGGACTGTCAACTTTCAGGACTATTACTGAAGTTATTTCATCATATATCCTTCTGTATTTTGTCCTTTATGTTTGGTTACATCTCCCCACCATTTGATTATTAAAACTTTTTTTTCAGAAAATCTAGATTCTCATGATTTCACAGGCTTTGGTGCTAATAATTCTTAAACACTCAAGTGCTAGCATTTTAAAATTTGTTTTGTCAGGTTGGCAAGGTTATCCAGATTCTGCTCTCAGATATTTGTTACATTTCTTCTTAGCAGTTTCTCATGGGTTGTGAAAACTTACTGTAATTATTTGTGGGTTCTTTAATGCTTCTCTGATGAAGATTCAGTTATATATATATATATAAAGATAGGAAGTCTTAACTTGTCCCAACAAATACTTCTGGATGATGCTTTAACTTGAATCTTTTGAACTATGCTATTTTTTAAATAAATCAGAGTGCTTTAGCACTTGGTACCTTCGGTATAAATTCAATAACGACAACAATATGCAGGCTTACATTCTGTGCATCATCACGGTCATGGAGAATCTATATCTTATTTGAGAAAACTTGCATCATCCTCTGCTGTTTTGCTGTATTGTAGCAAAGCCATGTTAATGTATTATGCCTTGCAAGTAGGAATAGGCACTCTAGTATTTTATTGAGCTTTGCATGAACTCTTATACCATAATGATTTCGTCTGTTTGTGAGTTGGTTTTACTGTTGATATTTAAATTAGTATTGTTTCTATTGTCAGCTTCTACCTAGGTTCCAACCTGAAAATCTGGAGCATAACAAACTCGTTTTTGAGCGAGTTAATGAAATTGCTGCAAGGAAACAATGCACCCCATCACAGCTAGCTCTGGCCTGGGTTCATCACCAAGGAGATGATGTTTGTCCCATTCCTGGAACCACCAAGAAAGAAAATTTCAACCAGAATGTTGGAGCTTTGTCTGTGAAGCTCACACCAGAAGACATGGCTGAGCTTGAATCCATTGCATCTGCAGACGCTGTAAAAGGAGATAGATATGATGGTAACGTGCCTACGTTCAAGGATGCTGACACTCCACCATTGTCTTCATGGAAAGCTGTGTAAAGGCATGTCATACCTTTCATTCGAGAGAGCAAATAATCTCCATTAATGATATGTAGTCTGATTTGGAGAAACAATAATATCACTACTTTATCTGTTTTACTTATGAGCAATAATTTAAATCACTGTTGTGATGGTCCAGGTTTATAGTATGAAAGTTTCATCTTAATATGTAATGGTCTGAAGCGAGTGGTGGATGCTTGGGGTGGCAGTCTATGACTAAATATGCATCGAGTTATTAAAAAATTTTAATAAATAAGAAATTTCGTCCCTAAAATTTTTTTATACCGTTTCTCTTAGATTTTTATACAGATTCGGAATTTTGTATAGTGAGAAAGGAAAGCATAATCTTCCCTAATTTTTCTTTAAAATGTAAATTTGAAAATTTTTTTTATTACAAATAAATTTTACCTATTTTTCAAATATAGTAAATATATAAAAAGTGTTACTTAGACCATATAAGTTTAAAACTGGAAGTCTTAATATGACCATTTTTGTAAGAAATTGATATAAAAATATCAATAATAATATTTAGTTAAAATTGTATTTACATACATTCATTCTCATAATATTTAGAATACATAATTAGGTTGACAAACCTAATTATTTAAAATTGAAAATTTCATAATATGGATGACCTTCTTATAATTATAATTGTAAATTATATATTCATTTATGTCAAGTAATTAGTTCCATTAAGTATATATATGATAATTTATTTATTAATCACAATAATTCTCAAAAATCTAACTATACCCAGTGTAAATGAATTTCATAAAATTTTATAAAATTTATTTATAAATTCATAAATTTATAATTTTATATTTATTTTAAATTCAAATTTATTTATAAATTTTAAATAATTAAATTTATAGAATTAAAAATAACTAAATTAAATACTATTAAAATAATTAATATTTTTAAATAAATTTTATAATTTTAAACTAATAAATTTTAGAAAACTAAAATACCCTTATTAACTTTATTATTTTACTTTCATTTATCAACTGATTGTTTCAAATTCCTTTTGAAAATAAATTTCTCATTTTTTTAATATATGTAATTTTTTTATTTTTAAGAAAATATTTATTTTTTTTATTTTTTAAATATTTTATTAAATATTTACGTAATTAATTTTATTTTTTATTTATTTTTCTTATTAAAATAAAATATTTTATTTTTTATTTTAAATTATAATAATTTAATAATTTTTTAATTTGTATGTCAGAAAATATAAATTTAAATATTTTAAGATAATAATTTTTTTTAATCGTATTTAATTAGTCGTAGTGGATAATATTAAATTTTTAATTCTATAATTTATCTATCATAGTCATTATGGAAGTTAGGTTTACTTAATATAAATTTAAAAAAATTAATTATCTAATTATTTCAGTTATTTTAAATTTTAAATTTAACTATAACTCAAAATTTCGATTCGAATCTCATATTTTTTTTAAAGTATAAGTTGGATATTGTGATTAAATAATTTTTAATAAAATGTATTTAAAATATTTAAAATAAAAAATTAATTATTTAATTATATTTTTATTATTTTTATACTTTTAATTTAATTATAATTCAAAACTCCAACTCTAGCTTTATAATTTTTAAGTATTGATTTGAAATTGTGATTGAATAATTTTTAACAAATTATATTTATAATATTTATAATTTAATATCATAATTAAATTTTTTTTTTTATTTTTTAAAATTATAATTTATTAAGAGTTAGAGTCAATTTTAACCGAATTGGAGTCTTAGGTGAAATCGCAACGAAATTTTTTAAGTAATTCATTTTTCCTAAATAATAATAGATGCAAGTCCATAAGTAAAATACACATATAATGGTCTACATTTAGATGTTCTTATATTATAATGAAATATGCAATTAGAACTTTCAAATTTATTTTATTCAATTAAATACATAATCTTTATGTAACACCCAAGGTTTCGATTTGCATGGTTGTATGAGGTTATCGATGGTCCAATAGTTATAGATTGTATTGATTGTGGTTATAGATTATATTGATTGGTTATTATAGAATTGTTTTTTTGTTATAAATATTGTTTAGAGTGTGTTAGTTGATCTTAGAGTTGTTTTTGTTATTGATATTGTTTAGAATGTATTAGTTGATCTTAGATTTGTTTTGGTGAGTGTTAGAATGGTCTTGAGAAGTGATTGTCTTGATGAAATTGAATTTATTGTTTTTACAGGTGTGAACTCTTCTCATAGCCGTGAATTTGCTTTCTTTCACGGTTGTGAACCCTTATAATGGCCGTTACTTTGCTCTCTATCTAAATATAAGAAATTGATCTTTTGTTGTACACGGGCGTGAATATATCATTCACGGGCGTGAAACTTATTTTTCATGGGCGTGAGACTTCGAGCTCTATAAATAGAAGTCATTTTTCATATTTCAAATTGGAAACCAAATTTCATTTTTTCTTCTTCTCATTTCTTTTCTTTGTTCAATTAACCACCTCTATTGCTTTTTAATCATCCAAATAGCCATTTTCTTCAAGGATTCTTCATGGGAAACACACTCTAAGGCATTAAATCACTTCAATGGCATCTTTTATTAAGAAATCTCTTTCTAGAGTTTTGAAGGTAAATTTTATATCTTTGCTCTATAGTTGCTTATAGATTATAACATTGTTAGATTAGTTGTTTATAGGTTGAAGGTAGTCGTTTATGAACATTTATTACCATTGATTATGGTTGTTATGTGATTTAATGGTTTTATATGAATAGTATGGTGAATAGTAACTCTTCATTTAATGGTCTAATTGGTATTAGAAATCATTCTATTGAGTATTAAGGGGAATAGAATCCTAGAATTCTTTGTGTTTTGATTTTGGGAAAGGAAATACTAATTGACCCATTTTTGAGAATTTGTTGTTTTAGGCTTGGTGAACCCAAGGACCTAAGGATTGTTGATTGTGGTGATAGTTGAGCTTTTTGCTTGGGATTGGAGGCAAGTTATGGAATAGATTGTTCTTTGTTATGAAATCTACATTTGTTAATATTGTTCTTGAATGAAGTTTAGTCATTGTTTTTGGACTAAATTTCATATTGAATATTATTATTTTGATATTGTAATATCATTAGGCCTTAGGCATGTATTACTTTTGAAAGACCATTTGGGTCATATGCAATTGTTGAAGATCTATTGAATATTGTTAATGATATTGATAATGTGAGATCTCTAGACCCACCAATTGTTCATTGTATCGATTGTATGGCTATTGATGATTTAGAACGCCTTCCCAATAAGGGAGAAATCATTGGACTTTGTGTACTAGTGACCTAGCTGATAAGGTCAAATTGTATCAGTGGCTTTACCTAGGAGAGGCCTATCGGCCGTGGGATGTATATTCTGATCAAACATATGTATGGTTTGAGATCGTAGTATGTCGATGGATAAATGGTATGATTGATGGTTGTTCTATCGTCACATTGATGGGTGCCATTTCTTTGTAGGCACGTATATATATATATATATATATATATATATATATATATGTCATTAAATGTATTCTTATTGTTGAACAATAAGAATACATTTAATGATAGATATATATCTATATATATATTGAATTCGATCTATTCTAGATCAATCAATGTGAAACTCTAAGTATTATTACATTTCTATAACTTATTGAGTTTTCGACTTATTCTTTTCTTCTATTGTAGATTTCAAGTGTTAGAAAACCTATTGACAGGATAGACAAAACTTCTTGATCATTTTTCTCTCTCCAAGAAGCTAATGTATTGATTCAATAATCATTTGATGTTTTGTATTATTTTGGAATACTAATCATAGTGGCTCCGTAGATTGAATTGTATTAGATTGAGATCTGATTGAGCTTATTAGTAATCCTTGTTCCTTATTAATGATGGTATTTTATCTTTTGATTGATAAGGAACAAGCGATATTGTATTGATGGATTATCTATATATTGAAGTATATTGCATGGTTATAGAATATTAATGATGATTGTTAATCCAAGTTTGGGTTCTACGGGTTTATGGTGGCCTTGAACCTACCCTTGCCCTAGAACCATCACACTTTTGGCTTTGGGGTGTGACAAAGGTGGTATCAGAGCTATAGGTTTAATTTATAGATAGATAGATAGATGTACAAGTTCACTAGCTTAAGTGTGATTTTATAAGTAAACTACGGAGCATAGGATTCATGTCTTATCATTGTTTTGTATTCCTTTGGTATAGATTGGCGTTTGCCGTTGTGTTATGAATCTAAGTTGTTGTTTTCCTTTATTAGCATCGAGATGCCTCCGAGGAGAGGTAGAGGTCATGGGCGTGGACGAGGCCACCCTAGAAGGGATGATCCTTTAGAGGAGGATTTTATGGGCAGTGTAGGAGAGAGAGTGGTTCCTCCACCTACACCTCAGATGAATGCTGTAGTGGCATAGAGATTTAATCAGATGAAATAGAACTATGAGAGATTGGAGGTGCTTATCACACAGTGATTGCCACAGTCGGTTTCTCCAGCACTGGTAGCTCCTGTTCCACAGGTGGTTCCTCCACCACCACCTTTTGTGCCACAGGCTGAGGAGGTGTCTTTTGAGAAGTTTATGAAACTCAAGCCTCCGAAGTATAGGGGAGATGTGGATCCCACTGATTTTCTTAATATAATAGAGGATGAGGTTTAGCTTTTGAGGATACCAGATAGAAGGGCAGTGGAGTTTGTAGGCCACTTGATGTGGAATGATGCCCGAGATTGGTACAAGAAAAAGTGTGACTGGTTTACTCCGGGCTAATGTGGATATTACTTGGGAACAGTTAAAGACCATGATTATTGATGAGTTTCTTCTAGAAAGTATGAGAGAGGCTAAAGCTGTAGAGTTTGAATGGTTGGTTCAAACTATGGAAATGAGCGTATCAGAGTACACTAGGAGGTTTAGTCAGCTAAGTAAGTATGCTCCAGCAATGGTTTCTATAGAGGCTGCTCGAATTCAGTGCTTCAGGAGAGGCTTGATTCCTCCATTGTTTCGCGTGTTAGCTATTTATGAGTTTGACTCATATCTTGACTAGTGGATAAGGCCAGAATGATTAAGAATCGGGAAATGGAACTGAAAGCAGAAAGAGAGCAAAAGAAGAAGGCTAGAGTTGAGGGTTCCTCTAGGCCTAACAGGGATAGCAGTGGAGTGAGGAGCATGGATATTTTAAGGCAGTCTACTTCTCAGAGTGGGTTCAGAGGACAGCCAGAGAGATCACAGTACATGACCAATCCTTCTGAATCTGTTTTACAGATGAGCAGGGGCACAACTAGTTCTCTATCTTCAAGGGATAATTTTCAGTGTCCTACTTATGGGAAGAAACATTTAGGACCATGTCATGTCGAGATAGGGGCTTGTTTTCACTGTGGATAGCTTGGACATTTTGTGAAGGATTGCCCACGGACAGTGACTACTATGAGACCACCAGCTTTGTAGTCTACGGTTCAGATAAAGAGAGTGGGGAGCAGTAGTACTCAAGCTAGGGTAGGTCGAGGTTATAGTAGAGGTACAAAAGTGGGCCAAGGATCGGGTTCATTTGCAATTCAAACTCCAGGTCAGACTTCTTTGGATAGAGGAAGAGGGAGAGTTTTTGCACTCAATCAATAGGAGGCCTAAGCCTCTTATGCAGTTGTCACATGTATTCTTTCTATTCAAGCTCAGAATACAAGAGTATTGTTTGATTCAGGAGCATCTTATTCTTTCATATCATCTCACTTTGCTAAGAAGTTATGCATGTTGTGTGAGTTGCTTAATGATATGATGGTTGCGTCCACTCCCTTAGAGGAGGAGATTAAGGTTCGAAATTTATATCCTGCATGTGTTATTTGTATTGATGGAAAGAGTTTGGAGGTAGACTTGATTGAATTGCCGGTGTTAGAGTTCGATGTTATCTTGGGCTTGGATTGGTTGTCCAAGTATTTTGCAACCATAAATTACAATTGAAAGAAGATAGTCTTCAAACCACCTGAGGGTGATGAGTTTGAGTTTCAAAGGGAAAGGAGTGAAGTACCCTACAATGTGATATATGCCATTTGGGCGAGGAGGATGTTAGGGATTGGTTGCTAAGGTTACTTGGCATATGTCCGTGATACTCATAAGGAAGTGAAGGGATTGGAGCAGATTCCAATTGTGAGTGAGTATCCAGATGTTTTCCTTAAAGAATTGCTAGGTTTACCGCCTGAGAGGGAGATTGAATTCAATATTGAGTTATTTCCTGGAACAAATTCAGTCTCCATACCTCCATATCATATGGCACCAATAGAATTAAGAGAGTTGAAGGTGCAACTACAAGATTTGCTTGACAAAGGGTTCATTAGACCTAGTAGCTCACCATGGGGTATACCAGTGTTATTTGTCAAGAAGAAGGACAGCTCTATGCAGTTGTGCATTGATTACCGATAGCTTAATAAGGTGACTGTTCGGAATAAGTATCCATTGCCCATAATTGATGATCTGTTTGATCAGTTACAAAGATAAGATCGATTTGAGGTCGGCTTATCACCAGTTGAGGATTCAGAAGGAAGATGTGTCCAAGACGGAGTTTCGGACAAGATATGGCCACTACGAGTTCTTGGTATTGCCATTTGGTTTAAAAAATGCACTGACTGCATTTATAGATTTGATGAATAGGGTGTTCAAGCTATTTATAGACAAGTTTATCATTGTATTCATTGACGACATCCTTGTGTATTCCAAGAGTAAGGAGGAGTATGAAGAACATCTTCGGATTGTATTAAAGACCTTGAGGAAACATCAGTTGTTTGCTAAGTTCTCCAAATGCGAGTTTTGTTTGGATAGTATTTGCTTCTTGAGGCATGTGATAAGTAAGAAAGGACTTAAGGTTGAACTAAGGAAAGTGGATGCGATCCTTAATTGGCCTAGACCTATGAATGTGTCAGAGTCTCGAAGTTTCTTGGGTTTATTTGGCTATTATAGGAGATTTGTGCAGGATTTCTCCAAGATTGCAGCTCCATTACCTAGGCTCACTTAGAAGCAGGTGAAATTTGTATAGACAGATGACTGTGAAGGAAGCTTTTATAAGCTTAAGACTTATCTCATAACCACACCTATCCTAGCTTTACCTTATGGTGAGGAAAGATATGTTATGTATTGTGATCTTCTAGAATGGGGGCTTGGGT
Source organism: Aleurites moluccanus (assembly GCA_948193065.1). Lineage (NCBI taxonomy): Eukaryota > Viridiplantae > Streptophyta > Magnoliopsida > Malpighiales > Euphorbiaceae > Aleurites > Aleurites moluccanus. Next base: position 12,080 of record CANXYC011344572.1, read on the forward strand.
ATGTGTTGATGCAGAATGGAAAGGTAATAGCTTATGCTTCGAGGCAGTTGAGGAAGCATGAGATGAATTATCCAACTTATAATATAGAGATGGCAACTGTGGTTTTTGCATTAAAGATATGGAGACACTATTTATAATGAGAAAAGTGTGAGATCTTCACTGACTACAAAAGTTTGAAGTACATGTTCCAACAAAAGGATTTGAACCTTAGGCAAAGATGATAGATAGAGTTGCTTAAGGATTCTGATTGTGATATATTGTATCACCCTGGAAGAGCGAATGTAGTATCAGATGCCTTGAGTAGGAAGTCAATGGGAAGCATAGCTCCTATTCAAGTGCATAAAAGGTCATTGATCAAAGAGTTGTATGGATTGCATGATTTAGGGATTCAATTTTGCTTTACATAAGTGTTTTTGACACATTTTCAAGTTAAGCCACTTCTCATTGATCAATTAAAAAAAGCACAAGATAGAAATCCTAGATTGGTTAAAAGTTTAAGGGTGATGTAGAAGTTGAGAAAGCTCTAGGATTTGCGGTTGTGGATAGTATTGTGAAGCATGGTGACCCTTTATGTGTTCCTGACGTGGATGGATTGAGATAATCGATATTGAGGGAGGCACATCATGCTAATTATAATGTGTATCCAGGTGCGACTAAGATGTATCACGACATCAAGAGATTGTATTGGTAGAGTGGAATGAAGAAGGATGTAGCGGAGTTTGTGGCAAGATGTTTGACTTGCCATCAAGTGAAGATTGAACACCAAAAGCCTTTTGGATTGCTTCAACAGCTACCATTGACACAATGGAAATGGGAGAGAGTGATTATGGATTTTGTGATTGGATTGCCAAAGACTTTAAGAAGCCATGATTCTATATGGGTTATTATTGATAGATTGACCAAGTCAACTGTCACATCCCAACTCCAGTGGTGCGAGGGTGTGACGGTCCTAGGGCAAGGGTAGGCTTAAGGCCACTATAAACCCGTAGAACTCACAGATCACAATTCTCATTAATGCCAAATAGATCGTAACATCGCCTTTTTACCATAAAATTTCCATACTCATTCATATAATCAAATAAAATCAAACACATCCTTCTATAGCATTCCATATCTTTCTCTTGTTCCTTAATGATCTAAAGAAGACATCTCTCATCAAAGAGGAACAAGAGTATCCAAAGAATGACATTCATACATCAAAATATTCTAGTATTCCCAAAAGACTAGCTACGGAGCTCTAGAATGTACTCCAATACATATTATATCACAATACCATTAATAATTATACAAGATAGCTCAAAAGATAATTACGATGAAGCTTCTTCGAAAGAATAAGTCAAGAAGCTTGATCTTCTCTGCTAGCTCCCTCACGAGCTAAACTATCACCTGAAATCCACAGAAGA
>CANXYC011344945.1:0-13868 GCA_948193065.1 Aleurites moluccanus
TCGCCAACGACAATGGTATTCAATTGGTAGGCCTATGACATGCAAACCACAAGCCAAATGACAAATAAAATATGCAAATTATCAACACAAGGCAACAAACATTGACAAGCCAATAAGTTATGGTTCGGAGCAAAATTGACTTGCCGATTCAATCCAATAATAAGGAACATTGTTCAACAACATAAGGGTATCAAAAGTAAGATTAAACAACATTAAATTAAAGTCAAATTGGCATGGAAAAACAAGTAAGAACCAAACAAAAACATAGCCAAGTTCGGTCAAGTAATGTTCGGCCACTTTAGGGATTTTTGCCAAAGGATTTAATTCAACAATTTATTTATTCAAACATGATAATTGATGCAATGTAAACTCATCCAAACCTTTCAAAAGCCAATACAATAGCTAATTCCACCAATTTCACCAAAACCCCCAATTTGAGCTTACTTTGGAAACTCAACTTCTTCAATCTACAATTCCACATTAAATTAACCATCAATTAGTTGTTCATTCATATCCAATTGATCATTTCTAATATCAATTAGCAATTCCTAACACAAATTCAACACATTCAATTTTGCAACTTCAATTTCAAGCTTTAAATGAGAAATTCCATCAAATTTGGATAAATTAAAGTAATTAAATACTAAACCCATTCAATTAAACCTAAACCAATAATCAAACTAAACAAATGAACTACTTTCCCAAATTCATCACCATGGCCGAAATTTCAAGGTGATTTTTCCTCCAAATTCTTTGCTCCAATCAACAATCTATGGATGGAAATGGATAGAGCTAGATGAAAGCTTGATTTTGCTATCAAATTTAATTCAATTTGGTGAAGAAATGAAGAAGTTATGAAGAAAAGAAATTGGAAAGGAAGAAAATGGCAATGGAAGAACAAAAATGGAGAAGAAGAGCTGCTGCCAATTCCAGTGAATTACAGCCCATATAAGACAAAATTGAGTGTAAAATTACAAGTTAATCCCTCAAGTTTCAAGCTTTGCATTTTGGTCCTTAAATTTTCTGAAATTTATTCCGAAAGTTCTGTTAAGATTTTGATATCAGTGTAAAAAGGAAACATGCTTATTTTAATTTATTCTTAACATTTCCATAATTCACCTTGAATTACCCTTTATTTACCAAAATGCCATTCTTTACTTTTCAGTGTTCCTAAATGATTTTTACTTCTTTCTTTTTACCAAAATAACATATAAATTATGGTTATATTTTACCCCCAAGCCAACTTCAGAAATTCTTTTGTTGATCGGATTGCTAATTTCTCGGCAGTGTCCCTACACCGCTAGTTTCAGGAAAAGTTTCAAATTTGCTTTCTAACTGTGTTTCTAAAATTATTTCCCATCAATTCAAGATTAATGCACCACATACTGAGAAAAATTTAATGTATATGTGTTATGGCTTTCTAGGGTATTACAATGTATGGCCCATTTGGCGCATCACTTTGGTTGCCTGATAAAAGGTCACCATATGAAGACCTAACAGATATACCATCCGATATCCAAAGCATATAGTCATGAACTTATTGTTCTTATACTAAGGACAAAGCCACAGCAGTTCCTCTGGGGCAAGGTTAATCAACCATTCGGTCTATGCTTTTTTAGAATTCAGTCTCTTTTCTATTTTTCTAGACCGATACCATGAAGTAGAGTAGTCAGCTCGAGTGGGAGGAGACACCACTCTCAGGTGGTCTCTAAGCCAAACCTACTAAAACAGAACCCCCTCCCTTATAAGCAAGGTAATTTGGAAGAAATAGTTTTTCTTTTAAAGAAGAGAAGAACATACCTGTTAGATGATTTGGTTCACAGACCAGGGCTCCGCAATTGTGTAGGCGCGATCTAGACCAAGGATAGTCTCAGCGAAGACAATGATTGCAATTAAACGACCACTCTCCATTTGGGTGATTAATCCATCAACCTTGATGTCACCCCTACCAGAAGGTCCCATAAAAAGGTTGCCTGAAGTAAGACAAAAAGCCAAGGCCAGCATTTAAAGTCTCTGCTAGTCAGGATTTTCAAAACCACGGGTATTATGAAATTCGGCAATATTATGATCCATTTTTGGATCGCGACGGTCCTAGGGCACGGGAGATGCCAATAGTGACCGACACCCGTAGAACCCAGTATCACATGCACAATCTATAAACCACAATATATTATCCATTTTAGTTTGTTACCATCCATTCTGTTATTCTGTAATTCATTTTGTAATTTACTGCAATTGGCTGTAATGATCAATACATCATATCATATAATCATCATATAACTCATAATACCATCATAACATATATATATGTTCATTTCCTAGCTAATCCATAAATACCCTATGGAGCAGCTAGATTATGAACATCAAAATAATAATACAAAATCAGAATATATGCATTAGACTGCCAGTAGAAATCCTAGGATGACATACGACAGGATTCTGCAATCTACTCCTCTCCTGAAATGGGTAAACAAAGAAAATGTGAGTATATAAGATACTCAGTGAATCTATATGCATCGACAAATAAATAGTAGGTAATAATGGAGCAATGGTACCAATAGGTTAGATACGGTATACAGAATCAATATCAGGTTGCAGAATAGCCAATGAATAAAATATAGGCTCAGTATCATATGGAAAGACAGATAAAGGGATGGACTGTATGAAATCATACAATCTCTAATAGAATCAGTATGGACCATATGTGAACATATAGTCTCTAGTAGCTTATCAATATCAATGAGCATAAGACTGATCAGGTCTTATGGCCAGGACCATAACCCCTCCCAGCTAGGGCACCAATAATACAATGTGCACATTGCCGATAATATTTTCACACTACCCTGTCGGGTCAATAGCTCTGTCAAGCCACATTAGGATTAATATAAGGAAACAACATATCAATGGATACCATTATGCAACAATGGCATCCTCCATATCAATAAGTTCAATAACAATCAATCAAGTATCAATAGGAACCATGGTGTTGTAATAGGTGACATACAAACAATGGTGAGTGGTTTGGTAATCAATTAAGACATGGAACAAAAGTTGGCTCGGCAAAGGAAAACGGTAGGCCAATTGGCATGAAAACGTCATTGGCGACAATGACATTCAAATGGTAGGCCTATGGAATGCAAACAATAGGCTAAAGGCAAAATGAACTAGGTATTTTCACAAACACTTGGTGGGCATATAATGGCAAGCCAATAGGTTAGGTTAGGGTGCAAAATTGACTTGCCCAACTCAATCAACAACAAGCCACATTTGCAATTATACAATAGGCATCAAAGAAACAATATTAAAAAATATCAAAAGGGCTCAAATTGGCTATGGAAATCAAGGCAAAAATCAAGCAAAATATGGCAATGTGAATAGTATATATGGTTCGGCCACTAATGTGTTTTCATACAAGGTTTTCAATTTCAATTTTAACATAATAGGCATGTTAAAGGATGCATATAAGACTCACCTAAACTTCTAAATAGCTTTGAAAAATTGAATTTCCCCACAAACCACTAATGGAGCCAATAGGCACAACCTTGCCAATTCTTGAATTCTACACCAAACCATTCATCAATTAGTTACCTATTAACCTCCAATTGACATATTCTAACATCAATTAACAAAAACTAACACTAATTGACATAGCTAAGGCAATTAACTTTCATTAGGTTTAGCAAACTAGGGATTTCTATCAATTTGCATCAATTGATACAATCTAACTAAAAATCCATTCAATTCAACCTAAATATCATCTAATTAAACCATAAGATTGAACAAAACAACTTCTTACCTTGATGGAGTGTGATTGACGAATTCTTCCCTTCCAAGTTCCTTGAATTTCTTCAACTTTCTAAGCAAACTAATGGAGGGAAAAGATAGAACAAAGGTCAAACTCAATTTTTCTATGATTTTTTCTAAGAAATTTGATGAAGAAATGGATGAGAAATCAATGGTGTATGGTTCGGACAAACAAGAGAAGGAAGAAGAGAAATGGCAAAAATTTTCTAAGTGTAAGCTTATATATTAAAATCACAATGGCAAATTATACGTTAGTCCTTAAACTTCCATCAATTACACTTTGACCCCAAATTTTTCTGTAAATTATTTTGTCAATTCTGTCAGGATTTGAATTTCAAAGTAGGGAGTCAATAAGATTATTTTAATTTATACTTATTTATAAAAATGATTTCAGAGTCATTCTGTAACTCTGACGGACCAATTTTCACTGTTCACCTTAAAGTTCTATTTATTTACAATTTTGCCATTGGTTACTTTTTCAGTGTTCCTAAATGATTTTCACTTATTCTTTTTACCAAAATTACATATGCCTTATGGTGATCTTTTACCCCCTGGTCCTATTCAAAAATTCTTTTGTTGACCGGACTACTAATTTCTCGACAGTGTTCCCGATACAGCCGCTTTTCGGAAAAGTAACTAGTTTGCTTTCTAACCGTGTCTCTAAAATTTTTTCCCATCATTTCAAGACTTTTGGACCACATACTGAGAACTAAATCATGCATATATGTTAGAACTTTCTAGGGTATTACAGGCAATTACCGTAGTTAGATCAACCCGGTCATCCACCACCATAGGACTAGCCTTAGCCATATCCAAACCAAACAAACTCTGAAAGATGTTGAAATAGCCTACCAGTTGGATATGAGCAACCAGGTCAGCCTCTGGGTCAGAACCTAGAAGGGCACTAAACTCTTCGAAGGTTGGACACATCTCATCCATGCTAGCCCCAAACCTGAAAACATGAACTTCTAGGTCCCAAAACCTTATACAAGCCTTCATGAAGTCCCAATCCACCTTGACCCCTCGCAGTGTGGGCATAACACTAATCCCAAAAGTTCTGTAATACCCTAGAAATGCTTATCTTTAAATGCATGTTATTATTCTTAGTTTTTAGTTTGAAATCATCAAAATGACTAGAAATAATTTTAGAGACACAATTAGAATGCAAATAAGATACTTTTTCGAAAATCGTCAATGTCGAAAACACTGCCGAGAAAATAGCAGTCCGGTCAATAGATGAATTTATGATTCTAACCAAGGGGTAAAAGACCATATATATGCATGTGTAATTATGATAAAAAGAAAGAGGTGAAAAATGTTTAGAAACACTGAAAAAGTTAGTGATGGCAAAATCGTAAATAAATAGAACTTTAAGGGGTATAGTAGAAATTGGACTGTCTGAGTTTCAGAATGACTCTGAAACTATTTTGATAAATAAGTGTAAATAAAAATAACCCTTTTGAATCCCCACTTTGAAATCCAAATCTCAATAGAATTGTTAGAATAAATTACAAAAGGAAATGTGGCAAAAGTATAATTTATGAAAAGTTTAAGGACCAAAATTGAATTTATCATTAATGACTTAATATATAAGCATGCCTTAGCCATTTTCTTCTTCTTTTTCTTCCTTCTCCTTGTTGGCCGAACCTTGCTCTTCAATTTGTCCACCAATTTTCATGATTTTTCTTAAAGGAAAACCAAAGAAAACCTAAAATCAAACATATTTCTTCCATTTCCCATCGTTATTTTGCTTGAAAGCTTAAAGAAATTCAAGAATTTTTAGTTAGAGGATTTTGGGTGGAACCTTAACAATAGGTAACAAGTTGGTTCATTTAGTTTTATGGTAAATTTAGATGATTTAGATGATGAATTAGATGAGTTTTGTGTTTGATTGCATTAATTGATGCATTTGAGCACTTTTCCCTAAATTTCAAACCCTAGCCTAAGTTGTTTGTTTTAGCTATTTGATTTTGTATTGGTTTATGTTAATTAAGCTTAGAATATGTTAATTGGAGGCTAATAGATGAATAATTTGTGGTTAATTTATTGTAGAAAATCAAGATTGCCATAGTTGTGAGTTTTGCCTCCTTTGAAGCAATAGGTGGGAAATCAATTTTTCAAAACTATTTGAAGTGCTAGGTGAGTTTAATATGCATCATTTGACATTCTAAAGTATTGAAATGAGCATTTGAAACCTTCCCTAAAACCCTCATCTTGGCCGAACCTCATTTCACTATTCACCATTTGATTTTTGTTTTATTTTTCTTCTTGTTTCATAAGCTTAATTGATCCTTTATGTCACGACCCGATTTCGGATCGCGACGGTCCTAGGATGCAGGAGATGCCAATAGTGACTGGTACCCGTAGAACCCAATATCACATGCAAATATCTATAACCATCAATTAATTAATCAATTTACTTAGTTACTATTCATTCTGCAATTCTGTAAACTGTCTATAACTTTAATGTTGTTGGCTGTAACATCCATCAACACATATCATATCAATACTCTTATACCATAAAATATCATACATACATGTTCATAGCCTAACTAACCCATACATACCCCATGGAGCAGCTAGATTATGAACATCAAAATATTGTATTTAATATAATTACATTGCTATCAAAAGATTGCAAAAATCCACAGAGTGTCTGAAATTGGGATTCTGCTATTTACTCTGCACCTGAAATGGTAGACAATGAAAAGAGTGAGTATATAAGATACTCAGTGAATATAATATGCATCACTAATAAAAGTAGTTTGGATCAATAATAAATGATAACAATGGAAGCAATGATGACATTTTGTCGATATAATCAGATTACAAAATCAATATTAGAAGATGACAGAAATGTCAATAATCATATTAAAAGTTTGGTATAATATAGTAAGATAGATATAGGGCCAAAACACATGTAGACTATATGTAAACATATAGTCAATCTCATCTCAATAAACATAAGACTGATCAGGTCTTATGGCCAGGACCGATAATCCTTCCCAATTAGGGTTTCAATAAATAATGTGCACATTGCTAACAGTATGTATCCACTACCCTGTCGGAGCAGTAGCTCTGTCAAACCACATTAGGGTCAATACAAGTGTGAAACATATCATTAGATACCATTATGCAACAATGGTATCACCAATAGCAATTATCTCAATATCAATCATTTCAAGTAGCAATTTGATCAAAGGAATAACATTAAGCAATAGTTATGCAATGACAATTGGTTTGGTAAACAACAAAGGTATGGAATAAAGATTGGTTATACATTAGCAAATGGTAGGCACAATTGGCATGTCAATATCGCTGGCGACAATGACATTCAAATTAGTAGGCTTATGGATGAAGGAATGATAGGCCAATGACAATATAAGAAGGCATTTTATCAAACACATAGTGGGTATTATGAAATGGACAAATTGGCATGATTATGGTGCACCTCTAACATTGCCCATTATTCAACAATCAACTCACAACCAAGGCAATACAATAGGCAATAATTATGCAACAATAAACATTATTTAAAGGATCAAATTAGCTAAGGAAAACAAAGAAAAAATAAAACAAAATCAAAGGTATGAATAGTAGTTTAGGGTCGGCCAAAACACCACTTTCACATATGATTTCCAATTCAAATTTCAATGCTTAGGACATGATAAATGATGCATATTAAACTCACCTAACACTCTAAATTGCTTAGAAAAATTGATTTTTCACCAAATGCTTCAAAGGAGGCAAAATGCACAAGTATGGCTATCTTGATTTTCTACAAAAAATCAACCACAAATAATTCATCCATTAGCATCAATTAACATATTCTAAGCTTAAACAACATAAACTAACACTAAATCATCAAGCCAAATCAAACAACCTCACTTTAGGGTTTGAAATGAGGGAACAATGTTCAAATGCATCAATTGATGCAATCAAACACCATACCCATCCAATTCAACCTCTAAATCATCTAAATAAATCATAAAACTAAACAAACTAATTTATTACCCCAACTTTGATGTTCCACCTAAAATCTAGCTTCAAGAATTCCTTGGTTTCCTTTATGTTTGATGTTCCACCTGAAATCTAGCTTCAAGAATTCCTTGGTTTCCTTTATGATTCAATGAAAGAAATGAGTTGGAAATGGAAGAACAAAGCTAAATCTTAAGTTTTCTTTGAATTTTCTTTAGGAAATTTGCTATAGAAATGGAGGAAGAGATGGAAGATAGGTTCAGCCAACATATATGGAGAGGAAGAAGATGCACAAATTTTTCCTAAGGCATTCTTAAATATTAAGTCAAAAGGACAAATTATATTTTGGTCCTTAAACTATCAAGTATTCATACTTTGACCCCAACTTCTTTTGTAATTTATTCTGACAATTCTGTTGAGAATTGGATTTCAAAGTGGGAATCAAAAGGCTTATTTTTATTTATGCTTATTTATAAAAATAGTTTCAGAGTCATTTTGAAACTCAGACATACCAATTTCTACTATACCCCTTAAAGTTATATTTATTTACGATTTTGCTATCACATACTTTTTCAGTGTTCCTAAATATTTTCACCTCTTTATTTTTACCATAATTACACATGCATTTATGTGATCCGTTACCCCTTAATCATAATCAGAAATTCATCCGTTGACGGGACAAATATTTTCTTGGCAGCGTTTTCAACACCGACGATTTTCAGAAAAGTATCTCATTTGCTTTCTAACTGTGTCTCTAAAATTGTTTCCAATCATTTCAATACTTTTAAACCATAAACTGAGAATTAAATCATGCATATAAGATAAGACTTTCTAGGGTATTACAATTTAAATGATGTTTAATGTTGTATATTTATTGCTTATTGAAATACCTACATTGTGAGTTGTTGATTTTTGGGACAATGTTGGAGTTGCACCCAAACCTTGCCAAATTGTCCATCCTTTAGTGTACACTAAGTGTTTGATGAAATGCCTAGTTTATTTTGTCATAGGCCTATCACTTGTTCATCCATAGGCCTACCATTTGAATGCCATTGTCACCAGCGACATTGGCATGCCAATTGTGCCAACCTTTTGTTCATGTATGACCAACCTATGTTCCATTCCATTGTTAATTGCCAAACCTATTGCCATTGTATATTTACTCGTTATTGCTATTCCATTGTTTAAACTGTAACTTGAATTGATTCATATTGAGATATTGATACTTAGTGATACCATGGTTGTATAATGGTATCTAATGACTTGTTTCATATTTTTATTGACTTTGATGTGGTTTGATAGAGCTGCCGCTCTGACATGGTAGTGGGTACATACTGTCAGTAATGTGCACATTATATTATGATACCCTAGCTGGGAAGGGTTTATGGTCCTAGCCATAAGATCTGATCAATCTTATGTTTATTGATAAGAGATTGATTATGTGTTTCACACATATTCTATGCGTTTCATGGCCCTGTATCTGTCTTACCCTTCTATATATATATTTCCATTGATATGAGTATTGACTTTACTATCATTCCATGTATTTGATTCTGTATTATGATTTTATTAAGCAGGCTGTCTTTATTATTTCATCTGCTTATCTCTTATTGATGATCCAAAACATATTTATGATCGATGCATATTAGATTCACTGAGTATCTTATATACTCACTCCTTTCCTTGTTTCCCATTTCCAGGTATATAATAGGTGGCAGAATCCCAATCCTTGACTCTCTGTGGATTTCTGCGGTGTTTATAACAATGTAATTATAATAATTACAATAATTTTTATATGTTTATGATCTAGCTGCTCTATGGATTATGTATGGTTTAGTTAGTTTATGAATATGTATGTATGACATATTATGGAGTTTGAGTATTGATATAACATGTTATGATGAATGTACAGCCAACTGCAATATATTTATAGACAAATTATAGAATGACAGTATGAATAGTAAGTAAGTAAATTGATAATAAATTGATGGTTATAGATAATTGCATGTGATACTGGGTTCTATGGATGATGGTCACCATTAGTATCTCCTGCATCCTAGGATTGTTGCGGCCCGAAAATAGGTCGTGACAAGTTCCAAGATTAATACGTTCCACTTTCTCAAGTTTTTTTTGTCCATAGGTGCATATTATGCGAAAAATAAAGCTCCATAGCTAAAAAAAAAAGAGAGAATATTGACAAAATGAAAAGGAAAAGGGAGAAAAATGATTAAAAATCGCAGGAATGGCAGATGGGGGCAGCTGCCTTAAAGGGAGTGATTTTATAGTGTAAAAATTAGGTTTTTTCGGACATGTCCTACATTGGACCGCAGAGTGGCTCTGCGGTTCCACACATCCCCTGTGTGGTACTGCACAACAAAACAACAGAAAAAAAAGAAAAAAGAAAAAAAGACAAGAGAAGGAAAAAAAAAAGAGAGAAGAAGGAAAAAAGAGAAAGGCATTACATTCATAACATAAAATAACATAATGTTCATAGCATAATATGGTATAATACTCAAAGCATATCATGCCACAATGTTCGAAACATATCATAGCATAACATTCAAAATACATGGCATACATTGGCATAGTTTTATCCTACATAACTGACATTTCAGGAAACATGAAGTGAAGCTAATGGTCACCGCGCCTAGCTTTCCTCCTCCTCTGTGTTGGTGTCTCTTCATCCTGATCCTTAGCGAAGGAGTTAATAGTAAGAGATACTACCAAAGCTCCTCTCAATCGGTGAATCATCTCATGAGAATGAAGAGCTCAGTCTAGAGAAATCCACATATAAGATAAGTCAGGAAGCATGTTATATGATCATTTCTGATGACAAGTTAAATGGTTAAAAGGTGCATACCTCAGTGATATCATAGGAAAGTGGCTGGTAACCCATCGGTAAAGCATGAGGGATCTCATAACGCACCAGCTCGCGGCTAGCCACAATATATTCTATCTCTTCAGCAGCCCAAAAAGATATGGGGAGAGATCCATCAATCGAGGTACTGCGGTCTTGCTAGGGCTAGGTCCAACACTCGTCCCAACAGAAAGAGGATGAGCTGAGTTAACTATAGATCTCCTATGAGAAGACACAGCTGGTCTATCTAAAAATGGTATATCTGGCATCAGATATCTATGACAAAAGTCGGTATAATCAGCCTGAATATCTAAGTAGGGTTCTATGGGTATGCCGACAACTAATGTATCCTTATCTTGGATTTGTAGTCCATAATGCATCTCAATAGGAGGATTAACAGGGGCAATCCTCTCTTCATAAACCTGCCTATGAACTCTCTCTCCAAGGTAGAACTTCCAAACAGACTAGAATCGTAGGAGAAGTCTGCGAGAAGACAGGGCAATGCAAGATTCAACTCTCAGGGTAAGCAAGTGGAGTCTGTTAACAAACAGAGTCCAACGTAGCTACATAGGGGCATAAATTTGATGTTAAAGAAAATGTATGAGGCAATCAAAGAAGGAAATGGATTTATGTACCTATGATCATTCTAAGTGAGAGAAAAAGGCATGAATTCCACAGAAACCTCACCTTGAGTAAGGAGCCCGATTATGTGAATGCCATGTGTGACCGTTAAGGAAGCGAATCACAACACCATCCCTTAGAGGGGGAGCTAGAAAGAGAAAATACTCATAAACCCCAAACTGCAAATAGATGATAGTTAGCAATGACATCTAAGAGCAAAATAAAAAGGAAGAGAAAGGGGTCATACCTCTCAGATGATGTGAGTCCCGCCTAAGCCAGAGAAAGCTCCCCACGAGAAGTTAGACATCTCTCGGTACATGACAAACAAGACTGAGCCTCCCCAGTCGAACTCGTGAATCACTGACAGGTCCTTTAAAGAGCGAAGGATGTCCATGTTAATGGTATCTCTCTGTGTATAGCAGAAGGAATAACCCAATATCATCAAGATAAAAAGACGAGAAGCCTATTCAACAGTAATTTGTACACCAAGATATAACAAAAGTTCTATTTGACCATGTAGCAAGGTACATGGAATGTGTGGATCCCCATGAGGTGGGTCAATGCCAAGTAGATCAACCATGTTCTTTGAAGAAAGATCTATCCGAGATGGATAAAACTCCAAAGGACGAATCCCAAAGTGCAATCCTATCATCATTGACAAATCAAAAGGAGTGATAGTTATCTCCCTGCACGGAAAATGAAAGGTGTTAGTAGTATGACACCATCTCTCAGCTAGAGCTCTCAATAATGGCTGATTACCCTCGTGAGAATAATCAAGTAATAGTAGACCCAGCAAACTAGATGGTTCGATAAGATTCTAAACTTGCTCATTCCCAGCTAAAAAGGAAGTTACAATGGATATGTTTAATCTACCCCCTCTTAATCATATGCTCATTGTTTAAAAAAAGGTATTTAATTAATTGGTTAAATTCAAATTTAATTAATTAATTTCAGTAATCAATGAACATGCAAGGTTAACTTATAAGTATTTATATGAATTATTGTGTGTATTATATTATCTAACCTCAAAACAGTAAAGATGGGCAAAATGGTAAAATACCTCAATAATGCCACTTCGGGAGACGTGATGCTCGAGTTCTTAAAGCTGATCATCTGGGGAGTCATTCTCTCATGGAGCTGGTAACTGTGTGTGTGATGACTACTTGTTGAGGAAGACATTCTAGAGAGAAGTCAGAGCATTTGACTTTTAGAGAGAGAAGTGAAATTTAACAAATGATGAAGATGAGTAAAAATGAAGGTAGTCTGTAACACCTCAGCCTAATCTGGACCTAACCCTTAAAGAGAACCTTAGGGGGGAGATTTTTTCTTTTCTTTTGAATGTGTTATTAATCTACATTTATGTATAAAATTGATAGTATGCATGTTATTTGAATTGATTTTGAGCATAGAAGTGGTCTAGAGGCTGTTAGGACTTAATTGGAAAATTTTGAGTTTTTTATGAACTGGGGGCAAAATTGTCATTTTTCGCCTGTCGGATTTAAATGGATTTAATATCATATTTGGAGGTAGAAAAAAATTTAAAGACTTGAAAATGACATTATTTAATTTATTTGAGTATTAGTTAGAGAAATAAACCCGGTTGAAAAGTGATTCCCGGCAAGTTATGCAATTTCGGTGCTTCGGTTGCATTAGGAGTATTTTGGTCTTTTCCTTTATAATATGGAGTTATAGAGTGTGTGCAATCTTATAGTATTAGTATAGGCTTGATTAAATCTAACCATTGGATCATGAAGAATTGGATGGTTAGATGAATAGGTTGCAAAATTGCTAGTATAAGCTTAAAGTATAGGATTTTTGCCATTGGTTTTGGATTTGGTGTGTTAAATGTATATGGTATCCATCTTAGTTGACTTTAGATGAACCAATAGTATGAAAGTAAGAAGAATGGATGGTTGGATGATTAGGTTTCACCAAAATTACTATGAAACCTAAACTATTGGATCACATCTTTAGTAAATGGATAAATTTCTCCCACCACATCATTTTGTCTTCATCTTCCTTAGAAAATTTCAGCCATAAAACTCCATTGTTGTTCAAGCTAGGTTCGGCCATCACCCATCCATCCCATTTCTTATTGTTTTCTTTACATTTTTGATAGAATTGGGTATATTCTATCATCCTAAACATTAATCTAGCCTTAGATTTCAAAGAAAAATCCATTAAGGCAACCAAATAATTCAAAGAAAATTTGGAAGAAATTTTGGTAAGTTATTAGTTTTGAAGTTCTATTGGTTCAATAATGTTTATATAATGTTCCTTGTTAATTTTTATGGATTAGAATTCATTTTGTATGGTTAGAATTCAAAGGAATAAGTTGAAACCCTTATAGGAAGAACATTAGATCAAAGTATGATTTTGGTGAATTAATTGCTTCTAATGTTGTTCATTTGATGTGTATGATATTAATTTGTAGTTGAATGATGGAAATAATCTCATTTGATGAGATAATTAGAAGTGGCCGAATCCTTTAGGGTTAGGGTTTGGATTTGTGCATTTTTGTTTTAAGTGTTTAAATGATAGAATGAGACATATTTGATGTGTATTTAGTGAATTAATGATTAGATGTTAGAAAAGAATCCATTTGGAA
>CANXYC011345087.1:0-13095 GCA_948193065.1 Aleurites moluccanus
TGTCTTGCTTAAGCTATTTTAAGCTTATTTGTGTATGCATGCCATATAGTTTATTTTAATGGGTTCTTCGTGGTATTGGTAGCAATAGCATCACCCGTACCCTAGGACCGTCATGGCTCCTAAGTTGGGCTGTGACATGTATGTTATATTGGGAGTGCATATTTATATGTTTTGCGGATAGCTTAAGTCAAAATTACAAAGGAAACTCTGTCAGTTTTTCTGCATGAATGATTGATAATATGATGATTTTTTTAAAAAAAATTATCACCTAAAATGTATTACAGGTTAAGTAATGAATATAAAAATAAAAGCATGGGTTCTTCAAGGTACTAGTGGCTTAGGCATTACCCGTACCCTAGGACCATCATAGTCTAAAATTAGGCTGTGACAAATCACTAGTTCGTTCACAATTCACTTAGTACACAATTTAAGCATTGTTTTAATTTGATAATACTAATGGATTTGCCAACAAATAGAATTACAAGGTTTGATCACATAACACAACTATTAACCAGTACCAATAATGGCATTGGCTATAAGGAAATAGGTTAGAACAACAACGATGTCACTTAGGCATTTGTACAAATACATGGTGTGCAATGCATAGTTTCACTTTGGCATGGTTATGGCTAGAAATTGGCATGTCCCAAAAATCATTATTATGGTTCTCAACATAGCAACAATTTCCACAACTCAATTAGGATCATAAACAACATTTCAAGGATTATAATAGCAAGCAAATTCAATGGAAACAAGAACAACAAAATTAAATGAAATAACACTATCAATTTCGGCCTAGGGTGGAAATTTGCAATAAATCAATTTAAATAAATTCAAGGTTATTTACATATTAAACTCACCACAAACTCTAGATTTACTAAATTCCCTACTGATTCCACAAAATTGCCTAAAATATGCAAATTGCTCACTTTGGCTCCAATGATAACTCTACACCAAAATACTTATCAAATTAACATCTAAAGGTTATGTTAACACTTATTCTAACTCAAATAGAAATTAATCAACACTAATTAATGAAGTAGTATGAAACATAAACCAAACCTAGGGTTTGATTTAGGAAAAACTATCAAACAAATCAATTGATGTAATTAATCACTTAAATCATGCTTAATATCATCTAATTCACTCATTTTAACCAATAATTAGAAGAAAACACCATCTTACCTTGATGAAGATAGATTGATGAAATGGAAGGGGATCATTCCCTTGAAATCCTTTAGCAATTTGGTTGGGTTTTGATGAAAATAGGTAGCAAATTAGGTTTTCTATCACTTTTTCTTGAATTTTTGGCTTAAAATTGGGTGAAGAATTGATTGGAATTTTTGGCAATGGAGAATAGGAAATGAAGAAGATGATGAATAGTTCTAAAATTTCACTTTTATATTCCAAACTTATTAAAAATTGCACATAAGGGCTTAACATTTTGGTATTTACACTTTTACCCGATTAACTTCCGTAATTTATTTTGTTGATTCTGTTGAGAATAAAAATTCATAGTGGGAAGTGGATAAACTTATTTTAAATTTCTCTATTTATTAAAAATGATTCAGGATTTATTATGGGTTCCAGACAATGGATTTCTTAAAATACCCCTAAAGTTTCACTTAATTACACTTTTGTCACTCTTGTGATTTTCAGTCACTTTAATCACTTTTCAGTCCATTCTTTCTACCAAAAATTCACATAATTTTAGGTGACTACTTATCCTCAGACCAATATTAAAAATCTTTAATTTTACTATACTACTATTTTCCCAAGCAGTGTTATTAACATCGGTGTTCCTGGGATAGTGTCAAAAAAATGATCAGTTTGGGCTTCTAAAAATTTCTGGGTGTTACACAAATGTTGCCTTTCCATAAAAGTTTAATTCAAAGTTCTTGTTTGTTTAAGATAATACACATTGATAATTGGGGACCTTATAAGGCATCCACTCATTCTAGTGCTCATTATTTTCTGATAATTGTTGGTGATTTTAATAGGTCCACAATAACTTATTTGCTTAGGGATAAAACTCAAGCTATTTTTTCATTACATCAATGCATTTTGTTCATTCAAAATCAATATTAGGTTATTGTTAAAATAGTTAGATCTGACAATGGTTCTGAATTTCTTAGTTTTTCAATGTTAAAAGCTTTTCACTCAGTTTGACATCCTTAATTAAAAATCCAGTCCTTATATAGCCCAGCAAAATTGAATTGTAGAATGAAAACACAAATATTTATTACAAACTACTAGGCTATTATGTTTCAAACTAATTACCTAAATACTTTTGGGGGGATGCTACTCTTTGTGCTACTTACATCATAAATAGGCTTCTTACAACCATTCTTTAATGGAAATCACCATATGTAATGATTCATCACAAACCACCTGAATATCATAAACTTCAAGTGTTTGGTTGTCTTTGTTTTGCAACCAACATTAAACCACAAAAAGATAATTTTGATCTTAGAGCCTTAAAATGCATTTTCTTAGGGTATGCTCCAGGCTAAAAGGCTTATAAACTCTTTGATTTGTGTTCTAAAATAGTTTTGGTCTCTAGGGATGTTTATCTTTACCATGATACTACTTAACATATTCAATCTTTTTCTATACCTGATTCATTTGCTTCTTCAGTTCTTCCTTTACCTATATTTGATATGCAAGATACTCCTCTGCTTCCCATTTCTATTATTACTGATACATCTATTGAAGTTTATGATCCTTCTTCTATTTCTAGTTCTTCTAATACTGAACAACAATCTACTATTCTTATTATTTCCACTCATTATGAATCTTTAGATTCTATTTTTGCTTCTGATAGTCAGCTTGTTCTTAGGAAAAGTACTAGACCAAAGAGTAAACCTCAATGACTACATGACTTTCCTTCCAATATTCAGTTAGGACAACTTCCCAATGTTGCATCTACCTCACTTAATCCCAATCCTACTCAACCTAACCTTACACCTTTTCTTTTTTTAATCAATCACATATGGAATTTGTGGCAAATGTGTCTATAATTTAGGAACCTAAAACTTACAATCATGCAAAACATGATCCTTATTGGGTTATTGCCATGAATGATGAAATTAAAGCCTTAAATTAAACAATATATGGGTTTTGACTAAATTACTTGCTAGTATAAAGCCTTTTAACTCCAAATGTCTGTATAAAAGAAAATAAAACCCTAGTGGTAGAATTGAAAGATATAAGGCTAGATTAGTAGCCAAAACGTATAATCAAGTATAAGGTTTTGATTATCGTGATAGTTTTGCACCTGTAGCAAAATTTGTGACTGTTAGAATTTTCTTATCTGTGGCTAATGCTCATTATTGGTATACTCATCAATTGGATATTAATAATGCATTTCTATATGGATATTTGCATGAGAAGGTTTATATGGTTCCACTAGAGGGTTATAAAGTTGTTGTTCTAAAGTTGAATGATTTTGGGTTGCAACAGTCAATGCATGATAATTATTTGTTCAATAAATACACATCTACTGGTTTTTTGGCACTTATTATATATGTGGATGATGTGTCAGTTACTGGTTCTTTTATAGATGATATTATTGTTGTCAAACATTATTTGCACTTCTTTTTCACTATAAAGGATCTACAATAAGCTGATGCCAAACCTACCTCTTTACCTTTACCTCTACCTTCAGGCATTCAACTTACCAATTCAGAAGTTGTTGGTATTCTTTTATCCAACCTAGAAGAGTATAGAAGACTCATAGGGAGACTTCTATACTTGAATTTGACCTGTCTTGACATCACTTTTGCCACCCAACAATTGATTCAATTTATGCAGCGCACAAGAAAAACACATTGGGATGCTGCTGTGCACTTACTTAGATATTTAAAAGGTTATCCGGCCATCGGGTTTTTCTTTTCCTCCAAGTGAGATTTTAAATTAGAAGCCTTTTATGATGCTAACTGGGCAACATATGTGGATACAAGGCAGTCACTCATAGGCTATTGTATTTTCCTTGGATCCTCACTCATTTCTTGAAAGACCAAGAAATATGCCACTATTTCTCACTCCTCTATTAAAGCAGAGTATAGGAGCATGGCCGCTACTAATTGTCAACTTCAATATATTTCTTACTTGTTGGTAGATTTTCAAGTTTCCTTGTGTTTGCCTATTCCATTGCATTGAGATAATCAAACAGCTCTTCATATCTTTGCCAATATGGTCTTCCATGAATGAACCAAGCACTTGGAGATTGTTTGTCGCTAGGTTCTTTAAAAATTCAAAAAAGGTTTTGTTCAACCAGTCTACATTTCCTCTAAACAGTAGTTTGCATATATCTTTACTAAGCTTTTCACTTACAAAGCTTATCATTTCTTGCTATCCAAGATGAATATGCTTCATACTTAATAGGTTTCATCTTAAGGGGGATTTAAACTATATCACAATTATTATTCAGTTGTAATTAGTTGAGAATTAGTTAGGGTAAAAGGTAGTTTAAATATTGTGTATAAGGGTAGAATAAGAAACACAGTCATTGTATATAAACATCTTTTACTCTTTTGTTTCGATGTACAAAGAACTAACTAATTCATTTTTACCTCTTCTTGAAACCCTAAGTCTCCTTTGTATTCTCTGTCATATTTTGTTGATTCATAATGTTTGCAAATAGAGCTTTAATGGAAATGAGAATCCAACCATTGGCTTTACGATTTGATGAGAAAGCATTAATTGATTGAAAACTAAATGGTTGCAATGGGTTTAGAGGGGTTTTATATGCAATAAGAAATGTTAGTTATTTACTTCTAATGATTTAGTTGTATGGATTGGTTTATTGCTAGCCAAAATAAAGTTTTCTAAGGGGAGGGTATGGAGGGTGTTTGTTTTTTGGATAAGCTTTTATGATCTCAACAACAAGATTGCAATATAGAGTAGCAGTGGAGATAAATTAGGTAAATGAGAGACTTGGGATTTTATTTTATGAGTTTACAAGATCAAAGATGGCTATGGCAGAGCTTAGAGGAGAACTAGAGAGAAGGTGTGGCCAAAGGGTGGTTTTGGATTGGGAAATAGAGGTGGAGATAAGAGAAAGAGTAGACAATATAAGAAGGTATTTTAGGGTATTGAGAACTGGAGCAAAGAATATTGTTGACCAGCTTGATGATTTCTTTGATGAGATTATTAAAGGAAGAAAGAAGCTTTTGGAATTTTGTAGTCATAGATAAAAGAGAGAGAGAGAATGGTTGAAAAAGAAAATATTCAAAATAAAAAAAAAAAATCATAAGTAGCAGTTGTTGGGATTGTTGCACCTTTAACCCTTGCACACGCTTACCTAATTTTCATTTGCATAGTGAGTATTTGACATGACAAAAAAAATATTAAGAAAAGTTGAGTTGGGTTGTCATATGAGACTACCGTTAATGAAATAGACAGATGTGGATGAAAGTATTTTTAAGCGACCGTTATATGAAGTTTGAGAATTTTTAAGTGATGTTTTGAAAATGGAGTATTATAATGTGCGTAGGTCATAAGTTGGAGAACTATAAGTAAAATTTATCAGATAATGTTAATGTGATTGCAATAAATTGAATAAAAGAAAGAAGAAATTGGTTAAACCTAGCCCTGGGCATCATCATTGCTGAGCAACTTAGAGCAATGGGCATCCTAGGTTCGAGATTTCCAGCCCTCATACCACATACTTTTCTTTTACCTTTCTTGTTCTTGTATGAGAACTCACCAAATGATTCTTTTTTTTTTAATTTCTTTTTTTAGGTTTTGTTTCAATGTCACTATTAAACAGAAAAAAAAAAAAAAAAAAAAAAAAAAAAACACCAATAAAAAATCGCTCTTATGATGAGCTAGACTAACCATGGGATGCAGGCCAGGCTCCTCGTCTGTACTGTTGGTATTTCTCTCAATTTTGACTTTTTTCATTAAACTTTGAAATTCTTTTTAATTTGGCTCAAAAACCTTTCATTTTAGTTTAAATGTTAATTTTAAATCCTCACTTGAACAGAAAAAATGGACACCTTTCATTATCAGGCTTTTGAGTCGAAATTAAGTGTTGATACTAGTATTATTGAACCAAACATTCATTGATATAGATAGATATATATATGTAAAAAAAAAATATGCATAACATTTTAATTGATTAAAATTTTATATTATTGAATTCAAGAGATTATTCGGTGAAATTAATATGATATATAAAATTAATTCGTAATATCATTTTTTTCAGGAAATCGCTCCTAATATTATCTTAATCCTAAATAAAATAATAATAATAATTATAAAATTGAAGTGATTCTTAATCTATTTATAGGGTTGAGTCTCTAACTTTACTTTCCCACAAGAGTTATGATTTTTTTTCAAGAGAAGTTTCATAATACTAACTAACTGATAGCAAAATTCGCGAGACGGAAATCTTATTAACTAAATTGTTATATATATATATATATATATATATATATATATAATTAGATTTGAATTTAATGGTGAAAATAATGCAAATATAATGGATCATATGTTCCCTAAAGGGCTTTGGGAATTCAAGGATTTGAATTGAGAGAGCATAAGTTTAGGGCAGGGCAAATAATTAAAGAACAGAAAGCTGGCCTTTTTAGGGGGGGGGGGGGAGCGGCGGGGGTCTAAGTTAATAAAAAAAAGGATGCGGTTTTTAATAGGAATAAAACAAGTGTGAGAAAGGGCGAACTGGAAGGATTCAGAAAAAAAAATAGCAAAGAGAAATTTATGGGACTTAAATGGTTAGTTTATTTCCATGAACGTGGATCCTTTGATATATAAATGGGCAAAATAAAGGGAACTTTAAGAAATATATATTCTAGAAGTCAAAGCAACTTATATATAAAATATTATATATTTCTGTATATTAAAAAGAAAGTTTCACTTGGAAATTAATTAAGAATTAGCAGGAAAGGTTAATTAAGTCTAGTAGAGAAAGAAATCTGCTTCTGTTTCTCTAATTTAATTATTAATTAGTAATTATTATCAAATTAAGAAATGGGTAGCATGATGTTAATGCTATTAGTATGTGTGATGAAAGGGTCAATGTTATTGGGGGTACAAGGTGAAGATCCTTACTTGTTTTTCACATGGAATATTAGTTATGGTACAATCTCTCCTTTGGGAGTTCCCCAGCAAGGCATTCTCATCAACAATGAATTTCCTGGACCCAACATCAATTCGACAAGCAACAACAATATTGTTATCAATGTGTTCAATAACATTGATGAGCCATTCCTTTTGACATGGTAAATTAATTAATTACTTTTTTGTATTTATTTGTACACTCTAATTTCGTATCCTGAAATTAAAAGTTTTTATTTTGAACATGTACATATATGCAGGAGTGGCATCCAGCAGAGGAAAAACTCTTGGCAGGAAGGTGTCCTGGGAACCAATTGCCCCATCCAACCTGGAACTAACCACACCTATCATTTCCAAGTAAAGGACCAAATTGGCAGCTTTATCTACTACCCAAGCACAGCTATGCACAAGGCATCCGGTGGTTTTGGTGGCCTCCGTATCAATAGCCGTTTGCTCATCCCTGTCCCTTATGCCAATCCCGAAGATGACTATACTGTCATTGTTAATGACTGGTACAATAAGGGCCACAAATCTCTCAGGAGTTTGTTGGATAGTGGGCGCGTTCTTGGCAGGCCTGATGGTGTCCTAATTAATGGTAAAAACGCAAAGGGTGATGGCAAGGATGAACCTCTTTTCACCATGAAACCCGAAAAGTTTTACAAGTACAGGATCTGCAATGCTGGGCTTAAGACATCCCTCAACGTTAGATTTCAAGGCCACACAATGAAGCTTGTGGAGATGGAAGGATCTCATATGGTACAAAACGTTTACGAGTCCCTTGATGTTCATGTTGGCCAATGCTTCAGTGTAATTGTAGAAGCCAACCAGGACCCAAAGGACTACTATTTAGTGGCTTCCACCCGATTCCTTAAAACAGAGCTAACTGCTAAAGCCATTATTCGATACACTAATGGCAAGGGCCCAGCATCACCTGAACTCCCAGAGGCACCAGTTGGATGGTCTTGGTCCCTAAATCAGTTCCGTTCCTTCCGCTGGAATCTCACAGCAAGTGCAGCTAGGCCAAATCCTCAGGGCTCTTTCCATTATGGTTCAATCAACATTACTCGCACTATCAAACTTGTTAATGTAGCCACCAAGGCAGGTGGCAAGCTTCGTTATGCCGTGAATGGTATTTCACACGTTGACACAGAAACCCCACTAAAACTTGCTGAATATTATGGCATTGCAGATAAGGTATTTAAGTATGACATTATGAAGGACGAACCACCAGCTAAAGTTACTGAGGCCATCTTACAGCCCAATGTGCTTAACATGACATTCCGTAATTTTGTGGAGATCATCTTTGAGAACACTGAGAAGAACATGCAATCATGGCATTTGGATGGATATTCATTCTTCGCAGTGGCGTAAATATTTCAATTTTCAATTTTATTTGTTAATTTGGGGTTTCAACTAGCAACCTCAACTTCGTAGCCTTACTCATTAGTAATTTTATTTATGATCATGAACAGGGTCGAGCCTGGCACATGGACTCCTGAAAAAAGGAAGAACTACAATCTTCTTGATGCAGTGAGCAGGACAACTGTGCAAGTATTCCCGAAATCGTGGGCAGCCATTTTTTTGACATTTGATAACGCTGGAATGTGGAACATTAGATCTGAAATATGGGAGAAGACATATCTTGGCCAGCAGTTTTATGCTAGCGTCCTTTCCCCAGCACGGTCTCTTAGGGATGAGTACAACATTCCGGACAATGCTTTGCTTTGTGGTCTCGTCAAAGACATGCCCAAGCCCCCACCTTACAGCATTTAAATTTCTGCTGCTATATATATATAATATAAGCTATATATGCCTCTTTAACACAGTATCTGTGATCGATAGTGATAGAGAAAAGAGTGTTACAGGGGATTAATTATAAGGGTTAATATTTCACATATATAATGCAGAAAGATTCAGTAGATGATCAACTCTACGTAATAACAGGGGTTGGGACAGCAATATTAGTTGCCTTATTATGCTCGTATCACCCCTTCCTTTATTATTTTTTTTTTTTTTGGTGAATGTATCAACCCCCTTTAAAAAATGTGATCACATTTTTGTTTCCTTTTTTATAATTAATGAAATTACATTATCTTTTTTCGTCCCTTGATATATCTAGCTAGATTTGAGCATCTCCTTTTTTTTTTCCTTAAATATGCAAACAAAGTTTATGAATTTGAATAATTTCTTTAAAAAAAATTATGAATTGAATAGTTATTTTAATTATAAAATTGAAATTTTTATGCAAAATCCACCAAAAAAAATATAATAGATAATTTATATATATGTGGTCCTATTTTCATTGTAATTTAATAATAGCCTTAATGGGTTGATTTATCCCGAACTTTGCAACCTTTTGTAGTGTTATCTCATTTTTATAATTAGCAACACAGTTACTAATTGTATGTTTAATATTATCTTATTTTTATAACCAGCAACATAGTTACTAATTATACGTACTTAAACCTGCTCGGTAAAAATCATCACTCTCTTTTAATAGCATGGTTGATTTGGTTAACATATGAGTTAGCTCATGGGTTAACTTATTTATTTATTTTTTTCTCTCTCTTTCTCTTTGATCCCTCTTTATCTCTCTACTTCTTTCCTCTTTTTCTCTCTTTCCCTTCTCTACCATCTTTATTGGGTAAATGATATTAGAGGTCAGAAAACTTTAATCACATTTCAAATGTGATTGCTAAAAAAATTTTCTTTACAGCTGAATTACTAAATTTTTAATTTATTTGAATCTAGAATTTTCATCAAATATATATACACGGGCATTGACATCTACAAGTTCAAGTGATTCAGTATGACACATCATCACCATGTCACTAACCAAAAATCAGTTATCAGCCACGTTATCTAACTCCTTTTTAATGGGTTGTGGAATCCATTAGCTGGGTAAAAATCACCATTAGTGTTTGCATGCTTGACATGTTGTGGAGAGAGAAGTTGTAATTATTTTTTCCACATAGATCCCACTTTCTCATTCTCTTTCTCTCTATCATTTTGGCACTCAATTAATTAGGGTTAATTAAAATAGAATTGGGGAAATTATTTGTTAGGGTTTTGTGTTAGAGAGAAGAGAAACTAATTTAGATAATAATTTCATTTTTTGTTTCTTGATTATCTGACAATCAAGATTTATGCGAGAAAAATGGATTGGCAATATAAGAATTCAAATGAACATACACCCAATTATTGTAGGTGCATCTTCTGCTTCTATGTTTGTTTTAATGGTGCTGCTGAAATTAGGTTGCTTTGGTTTTTAGCTTTTGTCAATAGGTTGTTGGTGTATTGAATGGGTGTAGTAAGATGTGGGAACTTGTACATGCCGAATCTGAAATAATGTCAGTTTAATTTTTTAATTAGGTTTTAGAATAAGATAATTGTATAATGAGGGTTTGGTGTTAATTTTATGAAATTACTTGGTAATACATGATAACTCTCTGTTTATTTTGTAATTTTAACTAGTTCCTATCTGTTACCTTTTTTGTCTGTATACAATCACTAGATCCAAATATTTTAGCATTCATCTGCATCCTAGTGGAAATTGTTGGGCATTAGCATACTTAAATGGGTCCATATATTATCTTGACTATTGTTAATGTGATAAGTTATCAATTATGGAAGTACATAAAGGGAGTGTGGTTTAACTTGAGATATATTATATTACTAGCAAAGACCCAATACTAGTTACTATAAAGTTCTTTGTAGACTAGTTAATTATAGTAATGTATTAGAAATGAGGTATAATATTGAAATAAACCTAATTGAAGATTTAAAAAGATTAAAATCTATTTACAGAAAGTAAATCGGTAGGTGATTTTTCATAAATTTTAGAATTAATTAAAATTAACATAAGTTGGATAGATTAGTAGTATGAAAAAAATAATTAGAGAATTAAATGAAATTAGAAATAGTACTAATTAGTTAAATCAATTAAAAGACTTAAAATAAAAAATTAAGTTTGAACACTTTTCGATATTCGATTTTTAATAAATTCTAAAGCGTTCTTTTATCTAATTTTTCTTCGCATACCTAAAATATGATAAATAATGGATAAGTTAAAAATAAAATTGAGTGAAATTAATAAATTCTATGTACTTAAATAAAGAAGTAAAAAAGATAAAAGAAGAAGAAGAAGAAAATGACAATTTTATAATTTGTGAAAGATGGAGTCAAATTTTGACCAATAACTAAAAATAAATAAATAAATAAATGCAGCAAGATGGTAGGCCAAGTGAAATCTTCTCTACCAAAATTAATTTATTTAATTTTATCTAAATTAATTTAGACACAAAATGTGTTAAGTTCATTTCCTTTTTATTTATTTTTTAAATTTTATTTTCCTAAAATTTTAATTGGATATTAATTATTATAAATAAATATAATTAGAGAAATTTTTCACCATCTTCTTCTTCTTCTTCTTCTCTTGGCCAAAATTTCACCATAAAAATTCTTCAAAATTTTGCTCAATCTATTCCTTATTCAAATCACCTCTCCATCTTTATCAATTTTCATACCTTCATCTTCAAAGCTTATTCTCTTTAAATTATTAGAGTTTTTAATAGAAGTTATAAGAAAAATTTCAAAAGGTAAAAACCTTAACTTGTCTCATGTTATGATTCAATAAGTTTAAATATTAATTTAGAGGTTGAATTAGTGAAAGAAAGTAAGATTATAAGTAAATCCTTGAAAATTCTGAATTTTCTGTGACATGATAGAACCTCAGGGTTGAGTTTTCATACCCTTAAATTTATAATTTTAAGATTATTAAAATATGAAAATTATAGATTTAATGTCTAGATTATGTCTTTGAGGAAATTTTGTTAAATTCTTGTTGAATTGAGAGATATAGATCATTAAGTAAGGCTGACTCATGTTAGGATTTGTACTGAGATACCCTACTGAGTTTTAAAATTTTGAGGATATTAAAGTCTGATTCAGGGGAGACTCAAAACTTAAACAATCTTTTTCTGTGTCTTAGCTAAAATTTTATGAAAATAGAACAACATTTAAATATCTACATAATAAGTTATAAGTCAAACAATAGAGGTTGCTCATATAGGAATTGCTGGGTAGATTGCATGATGCAAGACTGAATTAGAAATTCCACTATAAATTCCACTTAGAAAATCTGAGTTTTGGATATATTAGAGCCTAAGATGTCTAATTTAAGTAGGAAAAATAATTGTAATAATTGGATAAGTATAGAGAAAGATATGACTGAGAGAACAAAGGCTGTCAGTAGAATGAAAGTTGAAATTAACCCTAAGATTTGGGAATTTTAGGAAAATTGATTAATTAGAAATTTAATTAATGTAAATTCTTATCAAATTGGCACTAAATTATATTTAATTGTATGTGTAGCATCTAAAGGGGGATGACAAAGGGATTCATGATCACCTCTTTTGTCTTTGTTGAGTAAAGAAGGAAGATTGATTTCGAATTTTTGCTTATAGAGGTGAGTAATATACATATTATTTTACTTGACATTGTATTCAAACTAAATTATTGAAATTGCTTTGAAATTCTCATTGTTGGCTGAAAGCATCAATTGTATTATCCATGATTATTTTATTGTGTTCTAAAAGTCTAAATGATTCCTTTTGATTGAATGTGCATGATTGGCCAAATACTTTATTAATTGAAAACCTTGAAAGTGCTTAAGTTATTCTTTGACACCTAATGATTAAGCATTATATATGGGATCTGTATTTCTTCAGATGATGAGGAGGATAAGAGCAACAATAGGGATATGGATTTGGACAACAATGAAGATATAGATCCATCATCCGGTTGGGAGATGGATCCATCTGAAGATGAAGGTAGCGATACGGGGGGTTCATCTTAGGCTATAGGAACATAATGGGGGGCTGTTAGGAATCTAGGTTAATGTCCTTAGTTTAGCTCTTTTATTTTATTAGAATAAGTATTAGTTTTTATTATTGTCTTTTAATTAAGTATTTATTATATCAATAAAGAAACTTATACCCCCAAATCAGTATAAGT
>CANXYC011345224.1:0-29050 GCA_948193065.1 Aleurites moluccanus
TTAGTCAATTAGAGGATGACAATGTTTTGATGTACGAATGGTTATCTTTTGGGTAATCTTGTTCCTTAGTGATGAGAGATGCATCTTTTGATCAGTAAGGAACAAGAGAATATTATTCATGAAATGATATAGTAAAGAAATGATTTATGCTTGAATGGATTATGAATACGATATAGCAGGGTATAATATTTGATATAATTGTTTATGAGATTCAAGATATGGGAGTTCTACGGGTTTATGGTGGCGTTAAGTCTACCCTTGCCCTAGGACCGTTGCACTACTGGAGTTGGGGTGTGACAGTAGCTTCGGGCGAATCCCGTACTCTTGGACCGTCGTGGCTCCCTAGTTTGGGTCGTGACAATTTGAGATGTAATAAATATTTAAGAAGATAATTTAATGAGTGAGTGGGTGGTTGAAGTATATTTATGAAGAAAGAGAGAAGGAAAGACGAAATAGAAGAGCTGAAAATAAAGAAATGAGGTTCGAATATATATAGGCTCGAGCCTTCATGCCCGTAAAGAAAGGTTTCACGGCCGTGAAGGTCACTGTTCATGCTTGGGATTAAAAATATTTTCACGGCCGTAAATGGGTTTTTTTCACTTTCGTGAAAGCCAATATGAGGAAACTTGAAAATCATACAACAAATATTCTCACGGTGGTGAAAGGTTTCTCATGCCAGTGAAGAGTCTACTAAGTGAAAGTGTCTCATGTTTCTCCATTCTAACTTGTCCAAAACTCAAACATCTCAACTAAACCATGCATAACACTTCAAACTCAAGCATAACTCATCATGTATCATCATAAATCCATTCTAAGAGTAATCTATATTCAACATACATTCTTAGAGTATCTATCATGTACATATACATATGAAATCATCTAACATGCATCAAACAAATCACACATAAATCTACACATTCTCAACCTTGCAACCCAAGCATCGGATATTACATTAATGGATCTAGATTAACGTAGTGATCACGAGAGTAGATATGAAATTAATGTAGATACTTGTGTAATTACTTGAGAGAGAATTACATATATTTTAGGGTAATTAATTTATTAACCATAAAAATTTGGATAATCAATCATGAATTATAAAAATTATAGAAGTTCAATTGACGAAATTTAAATTCTAGATTTGTTTTGATCTTTGCAAACCTTAGAAATTTTCAGCTCACTAAGTTTTAATTTTAAATATTGCTTTAGTCTTAATTCCAAAATTAATTTATAAATTTTATTTAAATAATAGAGAAAAATACATATTTTAATGATTGATACTGCCTCTTCATGGGACAATACTCTATTCATCACTAAAACTATAAGAACGATTCGTGCACTTGTAAATCTACAACAATAATAAACCTTAATTTGGGGATTAATCTTCTTAGACTCTCAAAATTTAAATATTGTCACTTGAAATTCAGTATATAGGGTCACAGGTGCCATTGATGGGTAGCAACGATGAATGATGAGCAAGCTCATGGCCGTCATACTCATCGTAACTCCATACTCATATAATAATCATAATTTGATCCTATGTCATTATAATATCATCTGGCAACCATAAATAATATACATATATACATATAATAATGCAAATGCAAAAGAAAAAAAAAATAAATTAGCAAGTATCACTCACACCCTTGGAGAGACAATCTGACTCAACATTGACTCGATCTCAAAGTAGCTAAAGATGGTCTTAGACAATCTAAAAGAAAAAGATAAACGCATTGTAAAACTATAAAGAATTTACGAAAAATCGAGTAAAGGTTTCTTTAGAATAGACCTAATCCCAATGAAATATAGTCAACTCAACTTAATAATCTCAAATGTCCTATTTGTATCTTCACACGTAAAATATAATATCATCTCTTCCTCATCCACGTACAAAGCTCGCAATAATTCTCATTTATTTATCTTAGTTATTGTGTTAATGATTTGATTAATCATTGTTAATTAATTTAAATTCATTTACACAACATTTAGTAATTTTTTAATTTAATATCATATTGTGCTTATGGAATTAATTTGAAAAATGATACTCCTCAGTTCATTGCCGGAGAATTGTCGCTGATAATATTAAACAGTGAGGATGATATCAATGGGCTCATCTCGAGGTGTGGAGTCCAAAAATATAATCCACTCTCCCTTACTCGCTATCTGATTTATATAGTAAACCATCTTTTATTAAAAGTCAAAATTAACCCCTTAAATTGGTCGAATAATTCATGAATCGATGAACTCAGTCACGGTTGAAAATTTTAACTATTTCTTAATTTTAAAAAAAATTGCTATAGCACTATCGGAGCTCGAACACACCACCTTTAATGAGTTTATGTTATGTTTTAGTATAAAATAATCTAATTATTTCTTTCAACACTTTTCAAATTATATATATATACCCATTATTTCTTAAAAAATTACATCGGTAAAATTTAATATCAAATTAAATTGAGTTAATTATAATTAGGTCCTTATATTTTGGTAGATTATACTAAAAATTTCTTATATTTTTAAAATTATACTAAAAAGTTCCTGCATTTTGGTTAGATTAAAATTTGAGGTCCTTCTATTAGAAAATCTATTAAATCTATGTAAAAAGTCCAAAATACCTCTCATTTTCATTTTAATTTTCACTCAAATGCCACTAATTTCAACCACACCAAAATTTTCATTTTCATTTTCATTTTCATCACCACCACCATCACGGCACACACTACTGTTAAATCCACAACAAATCACACAAGCAAGAATCTCTAGCAAAATACTACTAAGCTCGAAACGCGATTGCATATCAGAAAATGAAGAGAGACAATTAGCAGAGAACAAGAAAAAATTGAGATCAACAAAGAAAAAAATAAAAAACAAATAATATGAGAAACGCACAAAATCACAATTTGAGTTACAATTTTAGCCAATAATCTCAAGTAAATATAGTAAACCCAGATTGATGGCAAATTGAAAAAAACCCAATCCACGAATTCAAATCGAAAAAACCCAAATTCTAAAATTCATATAGCCAAAGTTACTATCTCAAGTAACATTCACAAATTCAGATAGAAAATGAACCTTGTAGGATCCATCTTGGCAGTTAGGGATTTGAGCGAGAGATGCAAGCACATGATATTTCTTGTAGCCAGACAGATTCATAACCGAGGAAGAAAGCATGGAGAGAGAAGTGCTTGAAAGCGGGTGGAATTTGGCGAGTGAAGAACAGGAGACGATGCTTGTTGACTCAAGCTTCTCAGTGTAAGCTTATAAAAAAAAAAACGCATTGATAATAGTGAGAATGGGGATAGTAGCAGCAACAGCTCAGGGAAGAGTAACCCCTAAAAAGAACAAGGAGAAGAGGGATGGGAGGAGAAGTGGAGGAAAGTGTTAAAGAGAAGCTATCAAAAAATTGACAAGACGACAATAACCATGTGTGCATGTAGTGGTGCTGGTTTCGAGTGTGACTGTCATCACATGGAGGTGGCCCTTGGAGGGTCCATTGCGGTTGTAGCGATCTTAATTCCAAAGCATGTTATTATTGCCAATTGTGGTGACTTACATACGAGTCCACTGTGTTGTGCACCAGGTGACGTTTGGTTTATTTGCTCTTGGACCATTTCTCATTCGACACTGTCCAAGACTAATTTCTTATCGTGATTATTGATGGAATCTTTTGTAATTTTTAATAATCAAATATTATTCATTGATAAAATTTCTTGGTTGTGGTTGTTTGATTGAGTTGATGGTAGGGTTTGATTGGGTTGGTCATAGGAAGAAGAGGGAGAGGTATTTTGGGTTTAAAATAAATATTTTAATTAAAATTTGACTTTTTAGGATTTGATTAATGAAAAAACTGAAAAAAAAAAATGGAAGGACCTTGTAATCTAACGGAACCAAAATGTATGAATTTTTTAATATAATTTTAAAAATATATAAACTTTTTAATATGATTACTCAAAATATAAGAATATCATAATAATTAACCCAATTAAATTTAGTATGCAATTTAGTTATATCAAAGTATTTAAATTTTTCATATATATTGTACCAAACGAATATAATTAGTATTAATATGAATACTTTATATATTAATATTATAATTTAAAGTTTTATTTTAAATATTATTTAATAAATTTACTAATTGGTGTTTACTTTTAATTTATATTAATTTATTTTAATTTTATATATTTTTATTTATCATAATTTATAATAAATTATTATTATTTAATATAATATTTATTATATATCAATTTTAATTACATTTCAATTTTTAATTCGATTACAATTCAATTTTTGACTTGACTCTTTTACTGATTAAAAAATATAGATCTAGAAATCATATTTAAAAAGAACCATAGGTCTTTGGGCTTCTACTGTGTGCTAAATTAGGAAGCCTGATCCATATCATTTGTTTAGATCTTCTTATAACTTAACCCTAAGAATTTGATTAATGAGCCTTACAGTACCCATTGAACATGGCCCAATGCATTCCAGCTCAACAACTTTTAACATAATAATAATAATAATAATTTTTCTAACAAGTGTCATTAGATAAAATATATATAAGACAATTATTTCATATACAAATTAATATAAAAATAAATTAGATGAATAAAAATAAATATTTTAATAAATTTATAATTTATTACAATCATAATTATCTCAAGTTAAATTATAACTATTCAAATTTTCACTATTTAATATCGTGGCATCAATAAAAGCTTGAAATTGCTATCAAAATATCAAAGTCTTGATATCTCGAATTCCAAGTTTGATTAAAACTATCTAAAAATCTTAATTCTTGTTAATCTCTTTGATTAATTTATGGTTAAAGAAATATAAATTGCGAGATTTTCAAAATGAAAAGTTTAGATTCCCATTCTAATTTTAGTGACAATTAAATTTATTTTGAAAGGAAAAAAAAATGAGGATAAGGCCAACATTCGTCAGGCAATAATAAGCAAGCAACTTACAGGACATGGAGATAGGCAATTGGCAAAGCCATTTGTACTCCTTAAGTCATATCCATATGACCACTATCATTTTCTCACGTTTATTCAATTCTACTCTCTCTCTCTCTCTCTCTCTCTTTTATTTATTTTTGCCCCCAATTTAATTTTTTTTTTAGTAATGTGTAAATGTGAATGAATATATAATTTATTGTATTCAATTTCAGTTTCAATTTGTTAGATTAGTTTCAGTCTGTTAAGTTTGGCATTTTTGTAATTACTTAATTAGTTTAGTGGCTTTTTGTTAAGAATGACAGATTGTGTATAGTCATTTGTACACATGTTGATTGTGATAGTAACAGAATTTTTTCCAAATTATTTTTGCTCTGTATTTTCTTCTCATTATCTGAGTGTGTTTCTCTCTCAATATCAGCTAGGTTTGAAGGTTTGATCTGCAATTGTTAAGCAGATTTACAATTGTTCATAGTGTAAGAGTGGTTTCAATCGTGAAAACAATATTCGAAGAGAGATTTGATTTTTTTTTTTTAAGGAATTATTGAGTGATTAGAAGATGAATGACACAGAAACCCTAACTGCGACAAAGATGCAAACTGAAACTAACCTAATAAATTGAAACTGAATATAATAAATTATATTTACATTCACATTTACATACAAGCTTTTTACTTGATTTACAATAAATTAAGTTTATGATTTACTTGATCATGTTGTTTTTGTGTCTAGGGATGTGGTTTCATGAGCACCATTTCCCATACAAGCTTGACCCTTCTTTGTCCCAAGATGCATTACCCTTACCTAATACATATGTCTTTACTGATATGGAACCTGCTTCTTCTCAACCTGTTACATGTCTCACACTTTTTGATTATCCTGTTTAGTCTTAAACATGTTTAATACCATCCAGTACCTCTACACCAGAACCTATTTCTACTCAACCTACCCCTAATGACAGTATTCTTCCTTCTCCTAAAATAGATGATCCTATATCCTCTGCTCTGCTTATACCTGTTAGATATAGTCTTAGACCTAAAACTGAACCCAAATGGTTATAAGATTTTATGTCCAATGTTCAAACTTATTCCATTCCAACCTGCAGTGTTGTACCTCAATCCTCCTCACATATTCCTTACCCATAATCTGTTATTCCACCACATTATTCCCAAATTTTTTATTTTTCACATATTGGTTTAATAGCAAATGCATTTTTTATTCATGAGCCTAGTAGTTATCATCAAGCAAGTAAGGATCCTAATCGGGTTGCAGCAATGCAACAAGAATTGGAAGTTTTACAGTTGAATGATACTTGATATCTAACTGATTTACCCTCTGGAAAAAAAGCCTATAGGCTCTAAATGGGTATACAAGGTAAAGTATAATCCTAACTAGACAGTTAATAAGTACAAGGCAAAGTTAATTATCAATGAGTATAACTAAGTGGAAGGGGTGGACTATAGTGATAGCTTTTCACTTGTGACTAAGTTGGTTACCATTAGAGTTTTCTTAACTTTAGTTGCTGCATCTAATTGGCCTATCCAGCAATTAGATATTAATAATGATTTTCTACATAGCTATTTAGATGAAGAGGTTTATACAGTCCCTCCTCAAGGTTATCATGTTTTTGAGGTCTGTAAGGTTTGTAAGTTGAAAAAGTCTTTGTATGGCCTTAAACAAGCCTCAAGACAATAGAATTCGGAGTTTACCTCAAAATTACAAGCTTTTGGTTATGTTAGTTTGCCCATGATTCTTGTCTCTTTACTAAATGTTCTAAAGATCATTTCATGGTTTTAGTCATTTATGTTGATGACATGTTGCTCATTGGAACTTATGAGGATGATAAGTTGGTGGTTAAATCTTAACTGTATTTTGTGTTCACCATTAAAGATTTAGGTTATGCAAAGTATTTTATAGGTCTTGAGATTGCAAGGTCTCCTGATGGAATTTATCTCAACCAAAGGAAATATATATTGGACATATTAACAGATGCAGGGCTTTTAGCTTCCAAACCTGTATTTGTTCCTTTGCCAGCTGGTCTGAAACTCCAATAATCCAATGCTCCTTTATTGTCCAAACCAGAACAGTACAGGAGGCTTGTTGGATGACTCATCTACCTTAATCTTACTAGACTAGACCTCTCCTATGCTACTCAACAGTTTAGTCAGTACATGACAGCCCCTATAGAAGACCACTGGTTGGCTACTTTACATGTCTTAAAGTATCTCAAGGATTCCATTTTACTTGGTCTTTTCTTTCTAGCATCAGTTTTTTCCATTCTTACTGCTTATTGTGACATTGACTGGCTTTTTGTCCTGACACAAGGAAGTCAATGGTTACTGTTTGTTTTCAGGAAATTCACTCATTTCTTGGAAGATAAAAAAGTAACTTACAGTCTCTCGTTCCTCAGCGGAAGCAAAATATAGGTGTATAGTCACCATTACTTGTGAGCTTCAATATGTTTCATACTTGCTGTCAGATTTCAATATTTCAGTCTCTCTTCCTATCCCACTACATTGTGATAATCAAACTGCCATACACATTAGTGCTAATCATGTTTTTCGTAAGAGGACAAAACATTTGGAAATTGATTGTCATGTGGTGAGAAATAAGTTTAAAGAAGGGTTCATCAAGCATGTTCATATCAGCACCAAGTCACAGCTTGCAGATATTTTTACTATACCTTTATCTTCCAAAATGCAACACCATCTCCTCTCCAAGGTGGGACTGATCTCCTTTGATCAGTCTCTATCTTAGGGGGATATAAATGTGAATGTAAATATAATTTATTCTATTCAGTTTCAGTTTATTAGGTTAGTTTCAATTTGTTAAGTTGGACATTTTTGTAATTACTTAATTAATTTAGTGGCTTTTAGTAAAAAATGACAGATTGTATATATAGTCACTTGTACACTTGTTAATTATGATAGTAACAGAATTTTCTCCAAATTATTTTTGCTTTGTATTTTCTCTTATTACCTGAGTGTGTTTCTCTTTCGATATCAGTTAGGGTTTGAAGATTTAATCTGCAATTATTAAACAGATTAACAATTATTCATAATATACAATAACCTATTGCAAAATATCCAAACATTGTTATCTACTTAACTTTACATCTTTATAAAAATAAAAATAGAAGGGGAGAAAAGCTCAATATTTAGTTTTCTACTTGACTAAATATTCACCTACCTAACCTTTGATTAAATTGATAATACATATTAGTTTATTTAGTTTAAATTTATTCTTTTTTCCTTTAACATGCTTGTACTATAATTTATATGGTTTTTTTGTCCTATCATACTATATTAATTGTTAATTTGTCATTGATAATTATATGATTTAAAAAATATGGAAAATTTAATAATAACTAATAATTAAGTATTTATAAAGAAAATTCAATAATAGATAATAATTAATATTACAAAGAAAATTCAGTAATAATTAATAATCAAATATTTATCTCTTAAGTGAGACTGAAAACTCAAATAAATTTGATGTTTAATGAAATCAATTTTTATAACTAGTTTTCTAATAACATTAGTTAAAAAAAAAAGTTTAGATAATATTAAATAAATAAATTTAAAAAAATTAAATAAATTAAAAATGAAGATTTTGACTTATCTTAGTGATGATAATAAAATATAACTCTATCAAAATTTTTATTTTTTTATTAATATATTTATATTTATATAAAATAAATATTTTATAATTAAATTTTATTTGAAATAACATTTTTTACCAAGTATTTTTAGGGTAATTATTAGAAATATTATATACTATATATGATATTTGATTAGAAATAGTATAATTAAATTCTTTAAAAGATATATGACATTTGATGATTGTGATTATGCAACAAGAGTGTAGAAGAAAAAGAAAGAATCTATTGATTTGATTACAATATCAATTATAAAACATCAAAATTGCTAATCTTTAGGCGAATTAGTTGGTACCCAATTCAAGAATTGGACAAATTGTCAATTTCTTGCAACCAAATCAATAAATAAATTAACCTACGCTCAAAGATCAATTCAACCATTTAATCATCTACATAATCACTCCCCATTTAACTGTATTAACAAATAAGATTATCTCGTCACTATCTTTAATTTAAGCATTTAGCCCATGTTCTTGACAACGATTTTTTTTTTTTTTTTTTTCAATTTAAGTTTTGGTAGAGTTTTACTTGAAAACGACGTCAGACAGAGGAAAGAAAAAAATCTAAGAATTTTAATTTACAAACTATTAATAATAAAAATGGATTAATTATTATTTATTTGAAATTCACATACTTTAGAAGTTTGGATTCTTATTTTTAAAAGTTCAATTAATAAATTTTTAATATGTCATTTTTCTAATTAAACAGTAATTTATCATTTAAATTAACAAAAAATTTAATTAAAAATTAAATATTTGATTAAAATGAAATATTAGAAAATTATTGATTTAAATTTTAAAATAAAATTTCTGATTTGTGAATTATATCAAAATTCAGATACTAATCATTTAGTGAACATATTAGTAAATTAATTTATTAACCAAATTAGATTTTATAAATAGTAGTCTAATGAATTGGCTAATATTTTGTGGTTAGAAAATGTAATTGTTAAAACAATAAACCATATATATATATAATAATTAATTATAATTAAACTTATAAATCATGGGTTTGTCCTGTTCATTGATATGAATTAAGAGCAATAATCAAATCACAATCTTACCTTTTCTTTAAATAAAGGGTGGGTGGAGAAAATGATTTGAGGCTGAAACTTGGATCCCTATTCTATGAAAGGAATCCATAACATAAAAATATTATTCATATTAATATTTTTTGTGTTCAGAAAATAAAGATTACTAATAACCCAAAAAGACACAACAGAATGTTAATCAGCTGTTTTAGCTTTTCTATAAGGTGCTTCTAAGATTTACAGCTTTCTCCTCTATTTTTTTAGGTAATGAGAATTTTTTTAGTTAATTTATGAATAAAATTAATAACTAATTATAATATTTATTTTTTATAAAATTTACGGAATTAAATTATTTTTATAAAAGCTCAGTTGTTAGAAATTTCTTTTTATATATAAATTTATGAGATATATTTATATCACAAAAGATATAAGTATAAATATAATATTTATTGCGCGCATTGTTACTGTAGCTAGTTAGAATTTAATCTGATAAAGCTTTGAACTGTTTTCATTCAAAAATTCAGTAGAGTGTTATTAACAGTTAGTATTAGAAAAAAAATAAAAAACACTTTTCTATGAATTGTTTTCATTCAAAAATTCAGTAGTATGTTATTAATAATTAGTATTAAAAAAAAATTATGAGATTTAACACTTATTTTTAATGGATTATATGCTTAATTAGAGAAAAAAGACTTGAATATGGTACATCTCTCTAAAAAAGCAAAACTCCTAGGTTGTTGGTGGTAAATTATAATAATTCATTTACTTTTATTCATGCAAGCATGAATATGATAAAAAGCAGTATTTAAATCTATGTTTACTAGTTCTAGACTAACATTGCTAATTGACAATCAAGACTGAATTGAGAAGTAATAAATTTATTTCTCATCTTATAAATTAAATTTTTATTTTTTAAGAATAAAATTCAAAAATGTATCAATCATAAAATATGTATTTAAATTTAATCTTAAATATCAATTAATTGAAAAAATTTATAATTTAAAATAAAAATAAAACATATTTTTTAAATAAAATTATAACAATAATCTTATATTAATTTTAACATTGCTATTAGAGATATGTTAAAAAAAATCAATTTATTAATAGTATTGAAAGAAAATAAATTTAGTGTCTTTTTTTTTTTTTCTTGCAATTTCAAAAACAATTCTAATATAATTAAATTAAAGATCATTAATAAGAAAAATTTTAAATTTTAATTGATATATAAATTAATTTAAAACTATTTTTAATAATTTATAATTTTACCCTTATAGTAAATAAATATAATAAGCATTTCTAAAATTTAATTAATTCAATCTCCACAAAGTGAACACAATTTAGGCATTGAAAAAGTCCAAGTTTGTTGTCTAATAATCATAAAGAGAATAACACCATAAGAACAAGTCACAGCCCTGATGGCTAAATAAAACAAAATTCTAAATATTTAGTTTGCTTCCCTTTTGATGTTGTTTGCGTTTCCAAAAAGCAATTAAAGAACATTCAGATTTTTTTTATACTTTTTGTCAAATATATATCTAAACTGAATCTTGCCATGTTTCCATTAAAAGATTCGAAAGAAAAGTTTTAGAAAATTTATAAATTATGTTAAAATTTATAATTTAGTTAAAAAAAAATTAAAATTTATGAATTATTTAAAATATATTATTTATCAAAATTTTTTATTTTGAGAATTTTTAAAATTCAATAAAAATAAAATAAAATTTTGAAAAATCTCACATTTTAATAAATGATTTTATAGATTATCTTATTATTATAAAAATAACATTAAAATCTATAAATTTTATTTTTATTTTAAACAAGTGAAATTTTATAAATTTATAGAATAAAAAACCTAAATTTTTAATTTTATAAATTTTAATAAATTTTATGAATTTTAAAATTTTCAACTCAAATGTGTCCTGGTTCTATTTCCTTCAACTGTTTTATGCAAAATCACACTTGTAACAGAAAATATTCCACTGAAATTATATTTTACAAATATAAAAATTCACACAGTTATTCTCGTTTCTTCCTTTTATTCAAATGATAGAAATAAAATCAGAAAATTAATTTTAAATAAATTAAAATTTAAAATTTTTTATATAGATATAAAATAAATATATAATTCAATTTAAATTAGAGTTGAGTAAATTATGTGAACTTTTTTCTTAAACCACTACTCATTTATAATCAACAAAACTATATAAAAATTAGTTTTAAATCGACCAAATAAAATTTTTTTTATAAACTAAAAAGACTATTTGAGTTTATAGATTTCTTGATTATGCAAGCCATTAAAATATTTTTAAATTAATTTATGTGTCAATTAAAATTAAATTTTTTCTCTGAATAAATTTAATAACACAATTCTCACTCTAAATATATACATTTAAATGCTTACCTTAAAAAATTGAATCTTAGTCAATAATAAAATAGTAAACTTTTTACTAATAAAATTAATCCTTAGTTTTTTTTTAAAGATTTTTATTTATTTATTAGGATTTGATTATTAACATCATATCACCAGATAATTTCTCTTTTTATAACATTTAATTTTAACATGAATAACTAAATCAAAATTGGAGAACATATAGCAAAAATTCTCTCTTTTCTTCTCAACTGCAAATAGTTTATTTTTTCCATTTTAATTAAGCCCTTACTGAAAGTTTAAATTTGCAATATGACAACTTTTAAAATATTTTCCAACTTAAATATTATTAAGTTAAAATTTATTCGCCACATAATTTATCTTCTATTGGTGAAAAAATAAATTTAATACATTATGCACAAATTACCTTAATAAAATTAAATAAATAAGGGATCATATTCAAATTTATAGAGGAACACAATAATAAAATTAATCTATAATAAATAGTAATTAAAGTAAAAGAAAAGTTTTACACCATCAAATTTACACAAATTTTACAGGCAACAATATCAAGAATGATAACATAGGGTACTGTCCAGAGAGGAGATGCATACATTTCACATTCCACAATACATAGAACCTCTCAACACAAATGTGTCAGCTCAATGCATATCCCATACTGTTCTTCACAAAGTAATTTGTATCCAATCCAACACCAAATAACAACCCTCCCAAAAAAAAAAAAAACACAAATAAAAAATATAAATAAATGAACAAGACTTTATAAAAACAAAAATTAAATTTAACCAAGAAAAATAAAAAATAAAAACCCTGATTTTAGATGACAAAGGACTTCCTTTCTGATATCTGCAATTCCACTCCATGTATTGTAATTAATTTTGCAAATTCAAAACCCACA
Organism: Aleurites moluccanus; assembly: GCA_948193065.1. Lineage (NCBI taxonomy): Eukaryota > Viridiplantae > Streptophyta > Magnoliopsida > Malpighiales > Euphorbiaceae > Aleurites > Aleurites moluccanus. The sequence continues at coordinate 12,931 of CANXYC011345224.1, forward strand.
ATGGCATTGGATTCTTGAAGTTTATTCAGAGAGGGGTCTGGTCTTGGACCTATAGAGGAGCTTCTTCTTCTTGGAGGTTTGGTTATCAATGGTGATCACTACCTTGCATGGTTCACTAATCTTGAAGCTATCACAGATTACAGGCTCATCAGTTGGGTTAACCTTCCTTGTTTTTGATACAAGGACAGTGTAACCATCCTCTGCACTTGGCACAAATTCAGCTCCATAGCTTACATCCCACCCCACAACTCTCAGTTCCCAAACCAGAAGGCATCTCTGAAAATTCAATTATCCAGTTTAGTATTGTCACAAAATGCTAAATTTATACATATAAATATATAACATAAAGAATTTCAAGATAGATTTGATAAATATAGATACCCACCTCAGAAAATGAGAATTCAACAGTGTGTTTGGTTGTGGGTTTAATTGTAACCTCAGTGACAGGATCAGTAACAGTGAATTCCTGGTCACCTTCCCTGCTTAGTCCACCATACTGAACTGGTACTTGTTCAGGAGCTATGTATCTGTTTATAAGCAAAATATTAAAGAGGATAACAAAAATGAAATTTAGAGGAAAGACTTATCAAGCAATAAAGAGGAAATGGAGTCGAGGACTATTTATTCAGGACCATTGAAGAAAAAAAATACCTAGAGATCTATTAATGATCAATCAAGAAAAAGAAAGAAAGGTCAGGTAAAGGAATTTTTGCACTTACCTGAAAAGGGTCTCAGCAGATTTGGATGGACCAGCAAATACAAATTTGCTCTTGGTCCTCTGTGTCAGGAAAGGACTGATCAGCCTATTGAATGCAAGGTACCACCAGGGAACATTGATGAACACCTACAAAGACCAAAACCCATGTCAAAATCAAGATTCAAACAAAGAAAATGAATTTTATATTTAAAAATAATCATAAATAGTATATGGTTTTGATTATTTTACCTGTTTGGCTACAAATTCAGGGTAATTATCTTGAAGCAAGGCAAGTGCTTGATTGGTGGCTTGTCTGAGCTCTCTCTTAGCAGGTCCAGGAGAATTTTTGAGATCATTGATCTGAACAATTGTGCAAATACCATTTGGACTGAAATCAAGCTTTCTGATACTCTTCTCCAAGAACTGAATCCTCCATCTCAGGAATTTTACCCTCTTTTCTTCATCAGAAAAGCAATTCTGGTAAAGCTCCTTGTCCTGGAAAGCACCAAAAACGTTATAGCAAACAGGGTGACCTTCTTTATCAAACCCGTGCATATACACAGCCTTTTCTAATTCATTTCCAAGGTCTTCTTCAAGCAGAGCTTCAATTCCAAATTCTTTTCTCCATCGCACAGTGTTCTTGATCATAGTGAAAGCATCTTTCACCTTGAAATCTCTGGCTCTCAGGAATTTCAAGAGAATCACATCACTTTTCTCATCTCCAAGAATTGGAATTCCCCAGATGAATACTTCCTCCGGTGGTGGTGGTGGAGCATGGGTCTCCTCTGGTTTAGGCTCCTCTGCTGGAGTTGCTTCAGCTTCTTTAGCTGGTGCTGGCTCTTCTTGAGCAGGAGGAGCTGAAGAAGAAACTGCCACTACAGTCTCTTCAATTGCCTCCACCGTCTTGGCTCCATCTTCATCTACAGTTGTTACCTTCGCCGCCACCTCTTCAGCCACCACAGCCGCTTCCAACGGTGGATCAACCTTAGTTTCTTCTTTCACTTCTACCTTCTCCTCTTCTTTCACTTCCACCTTCTCTTCCTCTTTCACTTCCACCGCCACCGGCGGTGGTGGGGCTGAAGTCTCAGCCTCTTCAGTTTTAGGCTCTTCACTAGTAGAAGCAGGAGTTTTCGCTTCCTCCTTAATTTCAACATTTTCCTCCTCCTTCACTTCAACTTTCTCCTTCACCTTCTCAACCTCAGCCGGTTTCTCCTCCTCTTTAGCTGGAGGAGGTGGCGGTGGAGCAGTAAACTCCTGCTTATTAAGGGCTTCTTGGATGAGTTGTTTCAATTCATCAAGAGCTTTCTTTTGAGCTTCAGGGAGTTCACCAACAACATTGGTCTCTTCTTTAAAAGAAAGAGATTGGGTAATTTTCACTTCCCCTGTTTCTTTAGGTTTCTCAGCTTCAACAACAGCAGCAGCAACGTCCTCTTCAATAACAACAGGTGCAAGCTTTTCCGGTACCTCAGGCTCTGGTTCAGGAGCTGGTGGTGGTTCTTTCTCAGTAACAGGCTTCTCCACCACTACTTCCTCGGTTGAGGGTACAGTTGCTGGTGCTGTTGGGTTCTGGGTTTCCTCAGCCATGGCAGATTCTTGATAATTTCTTGAATTGGGTTTGAAAAATCAAAGCAAAAGATCAATAAATAAATTGAAAAAAAAAAAAAACAGTCTTGAATTTGTAGAGAGAAACGGAGAGAATGAGGAAAGAACAGAGGAGCAGAGACGGAATGGTCTGGCTTAAAAGAAGAGAAGTAGGAGGGTGAGGGTTAAAGAAACCAGACTGTCAGATGGGTTTGCCAGCTACTACGACACTTTGTTATGTTGACCCCATCTTCCAAACTTCTTCTGTAACAGCTATGGTTTTTCTTTGTTTAAAGGTCTTTTTACGAGAGCCGTTTAATTACTAATTACTCTCTGCTTGCGTTATTATTATTTTTAATTTAATTTTTAGCCTCTGGCAGTCAATAAATATTAGTGCCATTCCTTTTTATCTCTTTCCGCAAACGTTTTTCAGTTGCCTTTCTATTTTTCGATTTCCCTTTTTCTTCCATTTGTTGATTTTTTTTTATATTATTTAAGTCATTATTTATTATTTTGTTGATTTGAATTTAATTTTTAAAAATAAATTTTGAATGAGTTTGAATAACTATCAGTTTTTTATTAGAATTATATCTATTTTTTTTCTGTCTCGGTTTGAATTTTGATCTGTTTTAAATTTTGAATTTTTTTAATTAATTAAATTTCATATATATAACAAATATAATTTTTTATTAAATTATATACAAAATATATAATAAGAGTACATTATATATACAAATATCAGTAAAACTATAAATTTTTATTTAGGAGCTAAAATTAATAAAAAATAAAATGTTATTTTTTAATTTTTCATAATTTTTGCTTCAAATAATAATAATTAATTATATTTTTCATAGAAGTGCATTTTTATTTAATTTATCTTTTATATTTTAGGATGACCATTAATTAAAAAAATCTTACATTTAAAATTATTTATAAATATTTAATTTTAAAGGGACTAATTAAAATTTTAAAAGATTAATTAAGAAATTATATTAATTGTATAGAGATAATATAAATATTTTCAAATGCTTTGCAGGCCAAGGCTCATATTTGTCCCCCAAATTATGCCCTTAAATACAAACCTTGCATTAAATAAAATATATATATATATATATGAATGGTACTATTATTTTACAACACAATTTTGTATTTCATATTATTATTGTAGTATTAATCGAAGTTTTTAATCTATAATAATAACTATTAATAGAATAAACGTAATATAAAATTAGTAAATTTATGTTAAGAGTTAGTGTTAATTTTGTGACGACTCGATTGTGACAATAAAATAATTATATCATATTAAGAGTTGATTTGTTAATATAAAAATTATACGTTAATTTATTAATATTTATGTGTTATATTATATTAATATATTTAATTAAATATATTTATAACTTATAAAATATGTATATATAAATATTACTTTTAATTTTTTTAAATTTATATCCAGTTTATTTTATATAATAATATTAATTAATAGGAGATAAATTTAATAATTTTTAAATATTACAAAAAATTAATTTTAAATTTTAAATATATTATTTATATCGTATAATATTATTTTTATTTAATTTTTTAATATAATACAATAATCATATCATATCATATTAATTTTATCATATTATTAGTGTATTTCAACACGGATTACCCACCAGAGCCATTAATTAGAATTTTAAATTCATATATACCTCCAATTCAACACATATATATAAAAATTGATTGTTTACCAGAATAAAAGGGAAAAATAATTATGTATCCAAAAAACTTATTTAATAGATTAAAAATAAAAGGTTAATTAATCCGTTAAGAATAGAAAAATTATAAATTTATATGTAATAAAATATCTATAAATTAATATTATTGAAATTTATAAATTTTATTAATTAAAAAATATATTAATTAATTAAGTATTAATTTAATTTATGACTCAAATAAATATCATAAAAAATTATTATATAATAAAAATTATTAATCTATCGAATATTAATTTATAGAGATTTTATTATATTAAAAAGTTTTTTTTTTTTTTTTTTAAGTTGATTGAAAATACAAACTACCGAACAAAAGACAACCCAAGATTATGTTTTTTATTTATAATTGTTAGAAGCATGAAGCGAATAAAAACTACTATATGATAATGTGGAAAAAAAAATGCAATAGTAGAATTTAAATAGCTTTTAATTTAATTATAATGATCCAATAATATTATAATTTCAAAGTTCAAAACTAAAAAATTTAAGTATCGTTTGCATAATAGAATTGGGAAAATTTCAATTTTAATTTCAAATTTATTGAATTAAAATTATATTTGAATTATAATTTTAATATTTACTTTTTTAACCACCATTAAATTTTAAAATCAATTAGCTCTGTTTTAGTTAAACCATATAATCATGAGATAGTTGAAGTACTATATTATTTTGCTCTTAGAAGCAAATAATTGTGTGATAATTTTTAAATATTAATTGTTTTTTAATAATAAATTAATTTTATGAATTAATTTTTACACAACATATTTTTTTATTTACATAATCATAAAAAATACCAATTAATTTAATATCACAATAAATAAATGAAAAGTGGGATATATAATATAATTAAATATAATTAATTAAGAAGCAATAAGGTCAATAAATGCACATACACAATTTCACTGCCTAAGCCGTCCAATCCCAATTCCTAAGAAAAACAATGGGCCATGCGGACATTATGGATAGATATGAAAATAAAAAAATAAATAATAGAATAAAAGAAAACATCTATTGGCACGTCATGAGAAGGTGGATGTGAAATGAGACTGATGAGATCAATTAAATTAAATTAAAATTAATGATTTTATATTTATTTGATTTGTTTAAATTTAAAAATAAAATAAATTAAAAATTTAATTTTATTTATAATTTAAATTTTTTTAATTTAAAATTAAATCAAATTAAATTATATATATATATTATTTTCTATTATTATTAAAATTAAATATTTTTTATTTTATTATATATATACTTACATATTTATTTTTAATTTAATATTAATTTAAAATTTTAAAAAAAATATTTATGAAAATTAACTAAAAATAAATAAAAAATAGTCTAATTATTAAAAAAAATAGTCTAATTATTGAGAAAATATAAGTTTTTGACGTGTTAATTAATAAAATATATAAGTTTTATATGGTACATTAAATTATTTTCGAGAACTTTTATTTATATTTTATTGGTAGTTTTTTTTAAATTTATAATAAAATAATAATGATTTATAAAAAAAAAATTATATTTAAAACTAATAAATCGAAGATGATAAAACCGAATAAAACTTAAATTAATTGATAATTTAATAATAATAATGATTTAATTTAATTTAAAAAAATTTCAAATTTAAAAAATTAATTTAATTTTATAAATACTTTTTAAACCGATTAAATCAAACTGATGCTACTCCTAATAATAACTAATAAGGTATGTAAGGATCTAATGCTAATATCCTGACAGATAGACAAATAGTGTCGATTTTATCACAAATATTTATTTTTTAAAAAATATTATTTATAATTTAATATTAATTATAAATTTTAAAATTCAAATTTATAAATTTTTAAATAATTCATTATCAATAAAAATAAATTTAAATAATTTTTGCATGCAATAATATTTTAATTTTAAAAATTATTAAATAAGATATAATATATTTTTTTATTTATATAAATATAAAATTATATTGATGAATTTTTATTATAATTACACGTGAATATATCTTAATACAAATAAGAAAAATATATTGATATCTAAATTAATAATAATTTATTAGCATTTTTTTTTCTGGGCGGTTCATTGGCAAACACCAAGATTTTGTTCTTCTAAAATCTAAAATACAACAAATTGTATACAATTACAGAGCTGTCACGTCCTCTAATTCCGCACCTCTTAGCATTAAATTTTAATTATACTCTCAATTTCTAAATAATTATATTGAAAAATTTAGTCAAATCTTCCATTTTTGGCTTATGGTAATTATAATAGAAAATATTAACAATATTACTTAAAATCTAAAATATTAGGATTTTAAGAATCAAAGCATATCTTAAATTAAAATTAAAAAATAAAATTAATCCAATTGTTTAATACAAATAGAAACCTTGACTATATCGTTATTGTAGAAATTAGCCGGCTGAAAACGGACATGACAAGAAGTTGTGGCCTGGGAGTAGTAAAGATAGGACCCACAAGGCCAGGTCAGCATCTCTATTTTTTATAAGTTTGTAAAAGCTAGCCAAAGCTGTTGGCTTGTTTTCTTTGCTGTTCCTTTCCCAGCATTTGAATTTTTTTTTTTTTTTTTTTTATTTAAATGAAATGATTCTTTTTCACTTGCTTTCTTAAAAAAATTGGAAAAAATCTTATTAAACAGAGAGGTTACGTGTGGGGTAATTTTTTTGTCGGACCAGTTCGAGAGAATTAAGGGATAGAAAAAAAGGTCTTAGCATAGATGGTTTTGCTTATAAATTTAGACAAGTTTTCTGTCTTATATACAAATATTGACATGAGAGTTGTGTTTTAAGAATGTTTTGTTACACTTTTTTTTAATATTGGGAAATGAGGGATACAAATTTGGATTTATTCAAATGAATATATATTTATAATTTTATCGTTAAACTATAATTTTATGCACTGTTACATTGTTTTTCAAATTCCTAGAGATTGTTTTTTTTTTTTTTTTTTAATTGAAACAAATATCTCTTTAAGTATGTTAGTTATTGTTCCTTTATGATGAGAAATAAATGCAAAGATTTGATTGAGTCAAAAGAAACATTTTGTCAAAGGAGAGAAATCCTCATTGAGTGAGATGATTAAGAAAATGACTCGCTCAATTTAGATTTCGCAAGTAATTTTCATGTGGCTTCATAATTTTTGAGGCATTCAGAAACTTATGCTTATGATACCTCCTGACTACTCTAATTAGCCTCAGAATCAACACAGCAAGAGACAAATTGAAATTACAAACAAAACATTGTATGGATTGAAGAAATGGCTGAATTGTAATAAAGAAAGTTGGGCAGACGAGCTGCACCACATGCTCTGGGCATATTGGACTACACTGAGGGAAATGATACCTCATTTAGCCTGACCTATAGAACCGACAAAATCATTCCAGTGGATATAGGTCTACCAAGTGAGAGAGTTAACTATTAAGGAGACTCAGAAAATTACCAAGTCAGGAGGATAGATCTTGACATAATAACAAAGCCAAGAGCAAGCATACATTCGGTGGCCTTATACAAATAGAGGGCAGCGAGCTACTTTAATAAAAAAAGTCAAGTATAGAGCCTTTGTTGAAGCAGACTTGATAATGTTCTTGGAAGCAACTGGAAAGAGATTAAGGTATAGCGAAGATCGTTCCAACATGCATGAGAATGTCCTTTTTCACGTAGAAGCAGTCATTGATCAATAAAAAATGGTCATATGATACATTAATTAATAATTACACAATGAATTCAAATATTATGAATAGATAAAATAGATATTAAAAAAATTTTACTCCTTCTATAAATATTTTTCAGCTCAAATATAGATTAGTCAGATTCAAATTAGAATACTATATTATCATACAAAATAAAAAAAAAATAATAATTATCTAATAAAATGAATATAATAATTAACTACTTAAATTATGAAATATGTATTATAATTAACACACCAATATATCAAATCACCATCAATTATTCATAATATAACATGATAAATTATTAGGAAGGTTAGACAAAGGTGAATAATAACATACTTGCTTATGTTTATATCATTTATTCCCATTTATTTGTATCTTAAATCTTAATTATACCTAATAGGTTGATTAATTTGGTTCATATCATATCTTTGGATAAATTTAAAATATTTTTCTACATGCCTTTCTTATATATTTACAGAACACACACACACACTTAAAGAATTCTCAAAAACATTTTTTTATCATATTTATTACAGTGAATATGATAATAACTAATGAGTATGTAATAAAATAATGAACTTGAGTTAACAGAGATGCGTATAACTTTTTAACAAGATGAATAAATAGCTGATAATGATGATTCAATTCAAGTGATGGCTAAGTAAAACATATAAATGAGAATATTTTTTTATCAATAATAATTTTTTATATCATATAATATACTCAAGATATTGCTAATATAAAATAAGAAAGATCATTGATATAGCTAGTTCAACAATCAAACATTTATTTTGTAAATTATCTAATATAGAAAATGTCAAGGATTTTAATTTTAGCCTTTAATTACTTAATTTTTAAAACTTTCAATTTCAATAATAAAAACAAAATTTCTTGAAGAAGAATACAAATATTAATAATTTATGATAGCTCAGTTTCCCATTAATAAGACTTGGCCCAAAAGAAATTCAAATAACGTAAAAACATACACTAGTCTATATATAAATACACAATATGGTGGTTTAATATTTGAGTCATTATCCAAGAAATTAGAGAGACAATTAGGGTTTGAGTATATTCATAAACCCTTATCTCTTAGTAATCGTGGATGATTTTATAATATACTACTTCCGTCTGAAAAAAATAAATTTATTTTTATTTTTATACATATAAAAAAAAATAATTAATTTAATTAAAATAATAATTTTATATTTTATATTTTTCATAAATATTTTTCATTTATATTAATAAATAATTATCTTAAAAATGATTATTATCTAATTTTTACAAATTAATAAAATTTTATTACCAATAAAATTTCATTTAATATTAAGTCTCACAATTTTCAAATTTTTAATAAAATTTTATTATTAATAAAATTTCATTTAATTTTAACATGCATACTTATATATAATAATTCTAAAAAGTGACTTAATACCAATAAGATAAATGGATTATATATACGTATGCATTGAAATTTGCTTAAACTATTAAATAATTAATGGTCTAATTGGTTATTTAATTATAACCCATTTATTGTCAAGAGTTGTATTCAGTCCGAAACAAATTAATTAATAAGAATACGTACTTAGGGAAATTGTAGTGAAAATTTGGCACCAAAGGCTATTCAAAAATGCTATAAAGTAATTTATATATTAATCATTTTTCAAGTTCAAATTTGATAAGAAGCGATGATTGCAAACAGTTTTTATATAGGACAGGTGCACGTTGGCTTAATTAATTTGTTGTTTACATGGTAATTAAAGTTGAAAATGCAAATTGACTAATTAATTGAATTTCATTTTATGAACCAAATATGAAACACGTATTTTAATTAAACAGCACTGAAATTGATAAATGGTATCATAAAAAAAATGAGATTGATTATATTTTTTTAATACTATAATATCCTTTAAAAAAAATACTTTAATACGTAATGCAATTTTTTTTTTCTTCTAAATATCAATAATTAATTGGTCTGAATTATAAATATTATGACCGTTTGAATAATTATCTTGAATTTAAATTCTTGTAAATGAAGTAATTGGTATAGGAAGTATCAAAACCTCCAAAAAGAATTTCTACAATTCAAAACTGTGTTTAGCCAGTAATAATCGGATATCAGATAATATTAATACAAAAAAAACTTCACAATATTTTTTTACTTGTAAAAATAATAATTTTAATTTGTTTTGATGAATATTCATTTTATTCGAGCTTAATGAAACAAGAATAATTCACTTGATATTTAAAGTAGAAAGTAGTGTCATATTGATCACTTGTTATTACTAGAATGTTTAACCAGTAAAATTTTAAATACCTATTAAAAAATTTTAAATTTAAATTTTAAATATTTGAGTGATTAATTCAAAATGTTATGTTAAAATTTAAAAATAGAAAAAAAATTAAATTATACATAATAATTTTTTTAAAATGACATTTTTAAAATTTTATTTTGAAAATAAAGTTTCTACTCAAACACATTCTTAATTAATTTAAAATACTTTTGACTATTTGAACATATATATAAGAAATTGTAGGATTCAAATTTTGAATCTTTTTCTAAGGAAATTTAATGTGTTGTGTGAGTTGATGAAATTTCCAAGGTAGAGAAATTGGGAAACATGTAACGCCAAGGATAGTCGAAGCTAAAGATAATGATGGGAAAGAAAACAAAAGGATTAAAAGAAGGACCCATTAATGAGTGCATTTGTAAATCATGAAATGGAAAAAAAGAGTGCTATTCAAATTTCAACGGCTATGAGACTTATGGGATGCAAAAAAAAAAAGCTCGTGCTTATGTTGCCCATTTCATTTTCAGACAAATTTTCACTATTTGAAATTTGAACCTAGTGAAACACAACAATGAAATATATAATGAAAAATAAAAATTAAAAGCCAAACAACTAAATGCAGTAACGAGTCATAGTTGACTTTAATAGTTAATATAATAATAGTTAAATCCAATATAATTAAGTATTTCTTTCAATATAACTCAATTTAATTATTCTATTTTCTAATTCAACTACCATCTAATTAATTTCTCCTCAACACATACTAAATCCATTATGTTGAATACACTTTTCTCTTTTCATTATCTGGCAAATTTCTTTGTTTACTTCTCTCTCTTACAAAATACTGTTAATGAGGATGTCATTATCATTATAAAGTCATTCTATAATCGATATGTGATTAATTTATATTTGTTTCATTTTGTTGATGTATATAGGATTACAAACATGTGATTTCGCACCTTATTATATATAATCAGACTTGTGAGGCTTTGAAGCAAGAATCAAGCCATTCATAAAGTAATCGAACTTTCATGAATCTTTGAAACATCCTTTAATCCTATTGAAATCACATTGAGCCGAACGATACTGACTACATACCTAAAAAACTCAAAAAATTGATTCGGGAGACACGCGTGACCGAAAATTGAATTTCGAATGATCCAACCACTCCCATAGGCAAGGAGGAACCATCCACAAGCCTACGTGGATCCACCCAACCTTGTAGGTGGCTCCAGCTATTCCTTTAGGCGGCAGGGCTTGTCAGATCTAGGGAAATATGTGATTAACTTAGAACTAATGACTAGACTTTATATCCTCAGTTTTGGTTGTTTAAATGTAATTTATTATTTTAAATTTTTTACTATTTTGAATGAATGATTTATTATTTTTTTGATTTATTGTTTTGCATTCAATAAATACCATCCAATTAACTATTCGCATGAAAAATAATGTTTTCAAGTCATAATTAAATTAAAACTAAATTCAAGTTTTTTAACCAAAAACTTAGTCTCGAAATTCAACTTTGGTTCAAAGGTTTAGTATATTTTTTCATTGAATTATAACTGGAGTCAAAATTAGATTTTTTTCTTATATTTTTCTAATAAAAATAAATTAAGATAGTAACTCTCCAAAATTAAAAAAAAATAATAATAGAAACAATCATTATAATTATCTTCTAAAAAAAAAAAAAACGAAAGTCACTTTTGAGAGAGATTTAACTCCAAATAAACATTTTAATTCTGAGCAGATCGAATCATGCTCGGGCGAGACCTATAAAAATATAATGATAATTTTTATTTGTTTTCTTTTGAGTTTATGGTCCAGTTATTATACATGAAGAATTAAAAATTGAGAGTTTCAATGCATGAATAAATTATTGGGGTTCAATACATGAATAAAAAATTGGGGTTTGACCATTAAATAAAAAAAGGGTTTTACATATTAGGCTAAAATTAGAGTTTTATTAATGAATTAAAATTGAATTTTTACTGAATAATTAAAATTTGGTGTTTTACTGACTACTTAAAAGTAGGGTTTTTTTTTTTTAATTAGAATTAATTAGAAATAAGGGGTTATTAAATGTATATTTTGTTATAAATATATAGATAAATGTGGATGTCCATTCATCTATCCCACTACTCATAAGATAAATGTAAATGTCTATTCATCTATTCCACTACTCATAAGTTTTTGTAACTAAATTTAATTTTATTACACTATTTATGTTGTAATTTATGGTTGATTTTTATATATTGTAACATATGATGAAAATGAGCTCTATAAATAAGAGTTCATATTATTTTGTAATACACATCAAGAAGACAATAGAATACTCCCTCTTCTATATTCTTATTCTTGTTCTTGTTCTTGTTTTTATTTTTATTTTATATTTATAACACGTTATCAGCACGATTCTCTATTTTTAAACAATCAAATCTAACACGATTCTCTATTTTTAAACAATCAAATCCAAGTAAGTTTGTCTAATCTTAAAATGTTAGTTTCATACATTTTATTTATTTATGTCACTATCTTAATAAATTATATATGATTTACTTTTATTTACATTATTTATTTTTATATTCATATTTGCTATTAGAATTAAGGTATTTCTATATTTTAATCAAATTTATATGATTTATTGAAAATAATCATGAAGTATAGGTATTATGAAATAATATATAAAATGCTAAGCACTTAAAATAATATGTTAATATTTTTCATATATCGAATATGCTTCTGCAGTAGCAATATCGATAAAAAGATTGTAAAAATATTATGAATTAATTTCAGGCATTTTGGTTCAACCTCATTTTCTGAAGTGAATGTAGTGATAATTAACTGAATAAAATAACAAGTCGTTAATGAAAAATTCATGAAATATATTATGGTGATTTTATCTCATTATCTGAAGTGAATGTGACAATATATAACAATAATACTATGAATTTTAAAAGTAAACATATATTAATTATTCTTTTCATAAGAATAAAGAAATATTACAAGAATATTTATCACAACCAGAAGTGGAATAAAATTATATAGAAATAAGAATAGAAAAGGTGGGCAAAATTTTCTAAAATAAATATTATCGATATGGTATAAAGAAAAATTGGTCAAGTACTTGCCATATGATAAAATATTTTATTGATATTTTTTGAACTTCGCAAAAAGAGAAAAAAAATATGAAGATAAATTTTATCTCTAATGATGATGATCTTAACTATGATCATATATATATTGCTCACATTGATGTGACAAATATGTTTTTGAAAATATTAAAAAAGAGAATTGATTTCTATATATATATTGAATGGTGCGATAACTCGTACAATTTAAAAAATGTCAAATATTTTTCTTATTTGAAAATGGGTGAGACAATTATTTCTAGTAAAACAAAAAATAATTGAAAGCTCCAGAAGAGCCAATATATTATTACTAAGAGGAACAACATTTATTATATATAATGCATTATTTTCTCCAAAGTCTCATAGAAATGTGTTAAGTTTTAAAGATATTCGAAGTAAAGGATATCATATTGCGACAGTAAATAAGAGAAATCAATAATGCCTCCATATTACAAGTATTATTTCGAGTAGAAAAAATATAGTAAAAAATTTTATATTATTTTTTTGATTTGCATTATACAAAAATTAGTAGAATTGAAAAGAATCTTATAGTAAACCAGAAGTTTACATATCCAAATATTTTTATTATTTGGAATGATAAGTTAGGTCATCTTGATTTAAAAATAATGGAAAAAATATTAAAAATTCACGTTGAATCTATTGAAGAACTAGAAGATTCTTCAAATTAATCAATTGACTTTTGCTCAAAAGCTATATATTTTTCATCTAAAAATTTTTGAATGTGCGGTATATATTCTAATTATTCCACCACAACGCACTAAGATGAGTTCTCAAAAAATGTTTAAAAATATAAGTTGAATATAAATCTCTCTCGATAATTAAATATTTTGAGTCATTAATGGGAGATGTATTTACTGCTCGATTTGCAGATTGTCATTTGATGAAATAATATTCCCAACATTAGGATGAGATAATAAAAGTTGAGAAATACAAAACAATATAAACAAGAAGTTCATAAATTAATTTATCTGCAAAAATTAGTAAATTTATTGCCGGATGCACTTACTAATTTAAAATGAGTAACAAAATTTCATATAATAGTTGTTAATATTTTAATTTATATTGTCGTCCCAGAAGGACAATATATTAATATTAATGAATCTTAAGCACGCTTGAAGCGTGAAAGGCTATTGATTATAAAGATAAAAAATCATCGAAAGAGAAAAGAAATAAATAATAAAGATAATTTTATTGAAAATGCAAATACTAACATGGATACATTTCATGAATAAGTAAAAATACATGAAATTAATAAAAATAAAGATATATTGATAAATTATGTTAGTTCTGAAAAAGGATGGAATCAACATGAAATTGTTGTGGAGTATTGTTTTGCATATAATGTAATATTAAATATTATGAATGAAAATGATGATTTTGAATCATGATCTGTTCAAAAATATTGAAATAGAGTTGATTGAACAAAATAGAAAGATACAATAGAAGAAAAAATAGATTTTTTTTGAAAAGTATAAAATTTTCGGACCAGTAGTCCAAACACCAGAAGATGTGAAATTGTTAGATACAAATATATTTTTGTACAAAAAAAGGAAATGAGAAAAATGAAGTTGTGAGATACAAAGCAAGATTTGATGCATAAGATTTTTTCGCAAAGACCTGGAATCAAGTATGAAAAGATATACTATTTTGTGGTGGATGCAATAATATTTTAATATTTTATTAATATAGCAATGTATGAAAGACTTGATATGCACTTAATTGATGTAGTCACAACTTACTTATATGACTCAATTGATAATGATATGAAAATCCCTGAAGGATTTAAAATAAAAAGATAATTTAAGTTCTCGAAAAATTTATTCAATTAAATTACAAAAATTTTTGTATGAACATATGGTAAAATCATTTTAGTGAATATTTGTTCAAAGTATAACATAAAAGCAATACTATAGAAAATTTTGTATATGAATTCGCCATAATTATTGTATATATTGATGATTTGAATATTATTGGAATTTCTGAAAAACTTCCAAAAATAACATATTGTTTGAAAAAAGAATTTGAGATGCATTATTTTGAAAAATAAAATTATGTCTCAATTACAAATTGAATATTAGGCAAAAGAAATTTTTATTTATCAGTTAACTTATACACAAAAATTCATTTATAATTTTATATGCAAAACACATTCATTGAATAGTTCGATGGTTGTTTGGTCATATAATGTGAATAAGAACTCTTTTCAAGTTAGAGAAGATAATAAAGAAAATTTTGGTCCTGAAATACCATATCTTATACAATAGGCGCACTAATATATTACAAAAGAATGATGAAATTGATGTTCAATAATTTCGTTCAAGTGATAATCTAACAGATTTGTTCACTAAGGTATTATCTACTGCAACATTTAAGAAATTAATTAACAGTATTGAAATGTGGCGCCTTAAAGATTTTCAGTGATATTGCAAATAGGGGGAGTTTAATGCTGTACTCTTTTTCCCTTAACCAAAGGTTTTGTCCCATTGGATTTTCCTGGTAAGGTTTTTAATGAGACAGTATACCATTTGCAATGCGATAATATTGTACTCTTTTCCCTTCACTAGTTTTTTTTTCCCACTGGGTTTTTACTAGTAAGGTTTTAATGAGGCCTATTCTTTATAAAGATGGACATCCAAGGGGGAGTGTTATAAATATATAGATAAATGTGGATGTCCATTTATCTATCTCACTACTCATAAGATAAATGTGAATGTCTATTCATCTATCCCACTACTCATAAATTTTTATAATTAACTTTAATTTTATTACACTATTTATGTTGTAATTTATGGTTGATTTTTATATATTGTAACATATGATGAAGATGAACTCTATAAATAGGAGTTCATATTACTTTGTAATACACATTAAGAAGACAATAGAATACTCCATCTTTTACATTCTTATTCTTGTTCTTATTCTTGTTCTTGTTCTTGTTTTTATTTTTTTTATTTTCATAACAT
>CANXYC011345259.1:0-15063 GCA_948193065.1 Aleurites moluccanus
AATTTTTCCTTGAGAACAAAGGCCTTTTAGGACTTTTTGCTAGCTCTCGTTATCACAACGAATATAGAAAGCTGAAAGAAATCAGAAATAAAAGAAAAAATCCTTTAAAAGATCTTTAGGAGTAGCTCTCTGTAATTTCGCTTCTGAACAACACAATTAGAGGGAGGGGAGGCTCACCTAAATGGTATCAGAGTCTAAAAGAGAGGATTTTTGGATTTCTTTGAAAGAAAAGTAGGACTTTGGGGGTAAAAATAGAAATAATTTAAGTTTGGGGCGAATAAGGACTGCCAATGAAACGCTGTTAAAAGTCTAAGGACTTTTGTGTTACGTTTTAAAGTTTAAGGATAATAATGTGCGTGAGCTATAAGTTGGAGTACCATGAGTGAAATGAACTCCCAGAGCATGTGAAACTCGAAAAATCAGTTTGAGTCACTTTGTTCACCAAATATTCGGCCGCATCAGTCCGGTCTGAATTTCGTAACATTGTTAAAAAGTCAATTACTAAAAAGAAACTTTGTTTTACAATTAAAAAAAGAGTTAATTACAATTTTCTCCCTATAAAATGACCCATTACACTAAATTCCTTCTGACTTTTCAAAAATACATTAATTCCCTCTGACGAATGTCATAATATACTACTAGACCATTCCGTCTAATTTTACCGTTAGTCAACCTTACAAGGGTAGTAAAAAAACCAAAATGCTATTATCTTTTATTTTTAATTAATTACATTTTATTTTTGTTTTAATTTTTTTAAGGTTAAAAAATTTATTTTCATATTTTTGTCAAATTTTAAAATAAAAAATAAATAAAAATATTTTTTATTTTTTATTTTAAAAATAATTTAAGAATAAATTAAATTATTAATTAAATTATTTCTTCTTAATTTTTTTAATATAAATAAAAAATTTATTTTCATATTTTTGACAAATTTAAAAATAAAAATTAAAAAATATTTTTTAAAAAATATTTTTATTTGTTATTTGTTATTTTTTAAAAAATAAAATAAAAAATATTCTTTAAATATTTTTAAAAAATATTTTTATTTTCAAATTTGTCTAAAGTATGAAAATAATTTTTTTAACCTTAAAAAAATTAAAATTAAAATATATTGTAATTAATTAAAAATAAAGGATAAGGACATTTTGGTCTTTTTACTACCCTTGTATGGTTGACTAAGGGTTGACTAATAATAAAATTGGACGGAATGATCTAATAGTATATTATGATATTCGTCAGGGGGAAGTTAGTGTATTTTTGAAAGGTCAAGAGAAACTTAGTGTAATGGGTCATTTTACGAGAAGAAAATTACAATTAATCCTTTTAAAAAATAATGTGTTTTGGCATAAGGCTTTCCAAAAACCCACAAAATATACCCAAAAATAAAACACGCACAAACTGAAGAGAGTTAATATATATAAAAATAAGTGTTTTCTCCTTTATTAAAGATTACAGTTAAGATGAAGCAGTAAATACAAACAAATCAAATATACATCACCTTTCTTCCATATCTTGAATTACGAAGTGGACATAGTGCATCTATTTCATTTATGAAAATCAAAGATGGCTTGCCTGCCAGTATATGAGATGTTGTTTTCAAAAATTCCTCGAGCAAAGATTTTCTCACTCTCTCCAGCATATGATTTATGAACAGAACGCGGACTGTGAGGGCATAACCAGAAATGGAAACAAGCACAACTTGATTAAAAGAAAAATCCAATACTTCGTGAAGAAAATTATAACAAAAAGTTTAAGCATCACTAACTAAAGAACAAAAATTGAGGAATTCAACAATTAAGGAATTAACACATATTTAGATAACTACCTGATAACAATTAAATGGGCACCACATGTTTGAACAACTGCACGAACCAAACTTGTCTTGCATCAAAAGATAAAATTGAAACCTTGATAATTTTGATGTTTACTATAAGATCAAGTTGATATTGAGAGAAGTGGATATAAGAGAGGCAGTTGTGCTCCGAACCACTATAAATTTAACTAAATTTTTTCTCTCTCTTTCTCTTTAAAAAATTTTCTTATCTATTTTATTATTAATATTATATATGGGTTGGATATTGTATTAGAAATTATTGAATTCTTATTTACCCCATCTAAAAGTGTTGTCATAATGGATAACAAATAAAATAAAATAAAATAAATAGAACCATTATGCCTAGAGGACATGGTGTTGGGTTAACAAAATTGGATAGAATTTATATAACACAACATAATAAGAATATTTAATTTCAAATGTGTATATTAAATTATCTACACCTCTACTATGCTCCATTTGCTTAATAGAAAAGCAAGTTATATAGCAAAAAAAAAAAAAAAAAAAAAAAGGTTATACCTTATCAATTCTTGGTGGACCATATAGAAGCAAAACTTTTGGCCAATAAAAGCAAAAGAAATAATTTGTTAACTAAAGCTACAACAAGAAGATAATAATCAAAATATGTAATTCAAAATAAATAAATAAATAGAACAACAAAATTAATCAACTGAATTATATTGTTTAGCTACTTTAAGACCAAGCCTTTTGCGCTTCATAAGTATTAGATTTCAAGTAATCTACATAAACAGTAGAGTACCTACCTCTTGAAATGCAGACTAGTGTCGACTTGTATCACCAATCAAGGAAACGGTCACGAATGAAAAGCTTAATGAGTCACAGTTTAAGATTCTCTAAAGTCACAGCTTGTTCACCAACGTGAATTCTTTTTTAGGAGAATCTTTTTCAAGTACAAAGAGTTCTCTACCTCTTATTTTTTTCCCTTTAGTTTAGAATTACATATCTAATCCTCTTAATTAGATATGGATAAAACAATAATCTTATTCCTTTTGAAAAAGATTATTTGTGTCATTTTCAAACTCTTTTAAACTAATAATATAAATCTTATTATATTAATATAATTAATTAACTTATTTAATTAATTAAGTGTTAGTGGATTCAAATCTATACACCCATCATGGGTGTACCTGAACCCGATCTATTAAATCCAACATCTCTCACTCACATATGATGAGACACATCTCATATGTGACAAACCTATTAGACATTTCATACTAGGTTGATAGACCGTATGGGCAGCATACTACGAGAGCTCTTTGCTATACATTGGTTAATAATATATAGCATCTCGATAAGAATATTTTGAGTAGATAAAGTATCCACCACTCTATATTACTTATCACATTTACTTGTTTCTCTTTTGATCTCAAAACAAAAATTATATTCACAATTATAATCACTTATGAATATAATTGGTATACTTGTGAACACAAAAATTAAATGTGACCTCTAAATAATCTTCCTTTTTTATTAAGTTCCCTCAATCATAATTCAACTCGCTCTTCTATAAATGTTCCATTAGGTCGAATCACTTATGATCTTCTAGTAACATCTTGAGATAGCAAACACTGAATTTAAGGGTCTCATATTTCCAAAAGTTGAGATAATTTACTTTTGTCCTCCCATTGGTTAAATAATTCATAAATATGGTATGATATATATGTCATAATATTTTCTCCTTTCTCATGGAGCACATGTCTTTCAAAGAACTTGTTTCTTGATTTTGGAAATATTGTGTAGATGATAGTTTAGACACACTCAATGTCTAATCTTAAGTTCACTCATTCACTTATTTAATTTCAGAAATTGCATCTGGTAACTTAGACAGATAAAAGACACAATTACATAGAATTTTTGTCACGACCCATTTCCGGATTGCGACGATCCAAGAATGCAGGAGATGCCAATGGTGACCGGCACCCGTAGAACCCAATGTCACATGCATAATCTATAACCAACAATTTATAATTTATTTTACTTAATTACTATTCATTCTATCATTCTGTAATTCTTTCTGTAATCTAGTGCGGTTGGCTGTAACAATCATTATAACATGTCATAATATCATCATATACCATAAAATATCATCACATACATATACATGTTCATATCTTAACTAACCCATATATACCCTATGGAGCAGCTAGAACATGAACACCAAAATACAGAATATATAATATTTACATGAAATGACAGTAAGCAGAAATCCTTGGATGTCTGAAGATGGGATTCTGTAATATACTCCTCTCCTGAAATGGATAAACAGAGAAAAGGGTGAGTATATAAGATACTCAATGAATCTATATACATCGCAAATAAAATAGGATGGGTCAATGATACATAGTAATAAAGGAACAATGGAAACAATATTAATCATGATGGGTTACAGAATCAATATCAAAAACTGACATGAATATCAATGGTCATATCAATGACATGGAATCATATGGTAAGACAAATATAGGGCCCTGAAACACGTAAACTATGTGTAATCACACAGTCGATCTCATATCAAGTAAGCATAAGACTGATCAGGTCTTAAGGCCGGTACCAATAACTCTTCCCAGCTAGGGTATCAATATCAATGTGCACATTGCTGACAGTATGTACCCACTACCCTGTCTGAGCGACAACTCTGTCAAACCACATTTAGGTCAATACAAGTGAACATCATATCAATAGACACCATTATACAACAATGATATCATCAATAACAATAAGCTCAATATCTTTTGAATCAAATAGCAATTGAATTGATGGCATTGCAATATACGATATACAATCAATGATAATCGGTATGGTAAACAACAAAGGTATGGAACGAAGGTTGGCTAGACAAAGAAAATTGGTAGGCCAATTGGCATGCCAATGTCACTGGCGACGATGGCATTCAAGTGGTAGGCCTATGGAAGATAAAACAATAGGCCAAAGGCAAAAACAACTAGGCATTTTGTCAAACACTTGGTGGGCAACATTGAATGGGCAAAATGGCTAGGTTTTGGTGCAAGGTTATCAAAGCTCATTCAACCAACAATCAATCACATTGTCAACAACACAATAGGTATCCAATATACAATATCAAACAACATGAAATGGATCAAAATGGCTAAGGAATATAAAGGAAAAACAGAGAAAAATCAAGGCAATGAATAGTGAATAGGGTTCGGCCAAATGAGTGCTTTCACAAATGGTTTCCAATTTCAATTCCAATGCATTAGGCATGTTAAATGATGCATATAGAACTCACCAATTGCTTCCAATAGCTTAGGAAAATTGATTTCCACCACTTTTATTCAAAGTAGGCATATATGGCAATCTTGTGAAACTTAATTTTCTACACCAAAATAACCACCAATTAATCATCCTATAGCCTCCAATTAATATATTCTAAGATTAAATATCATAAACTAACATCAATTCAACAAGCCATGACATACAACTTTAATTAGGGTTAGCTAACTAGGAATTTCTATCCAAATGCATCAATTGATGCAATCTAACCTAAAACCCATTCAATTCAACCTCTAAATCATATAAATAAACCATAAAATGAAACAAATTAATTGGTTACCTCAAATGGGTGATCTAGCCTAAATTCCTTGAATCTCTTTGTGATTTCAAGTAAATCAATGATGGATATTGGAAGAACAATGCCTCAACTTAAGTTTTCTATGATTTTCTATAAGAAAATTTGGTGTAAAAATGAAGAACAAGCAAGGAAGTGGTTTGGCCAAGCTTGAGCAAGAAGAAGAAGATGGAAAAATTTGACTAAGTGTTATCTTTTATATTAAGTCATAATGGCAAATAACATTTTAGTCCTCAAACTTTTAGGTAATTATACTTCGATCCCAACTTCTTCTATAATTTATTATGACAATTCTGTCGGGATTTAGATTTCAAAGTGGGGAATCAAAAGGCTTATTTTAATTTATATTTATTTATAAAAATAGTTTCAGAGTCATTCTGAAATCTAGACAGACTCATTTCCACTATTCACCTCGAAATTCCATTTATTTATGGTTTTGCCATTGGTTACTTTTTCAGTGTTCCTAAATATTTTTCACCTCTTTCTTTTTACCAAAATTACACTTGCATTTATGTGATCTTTTACCCCCTGGTCAAAATCAGAAATTCATCTGTTGTCCGGACAACTAATTTATCGGCAGTATTCCCTACACCGTCGATTTCTGGATAAGTATTTTGTTCACTTTATAACTGTGTCTCTAAAATTATTTTTCATCATTTCAATGTCTTTAAACCATATAATAAGAATTAATTCATGCATATAAGTTATGATTTCCTAGGGTATTAAAATTTTCCACTTCAATATCATCCAATGATATGCAAATCTCATTTCTATAAATGAGACGAGTATCTTATTTTAAGCATGAGCTCTCTCTTTATCTCTTAGATAATTTGCTTAAAACAATCTCATCTTTATTAATCACTTAGATAAAATAAAGACGATTACCCATATGAGAATATCAATCTTTTTTCTGTCCAACATGCTTTCACAATATAAATAATTGTAAATGTACTATAACATTCACACTCATGGAAGTACAAATACAATCATCATGATTTTAATATTAATGAAAAATAACAAAAATGAACATTGTTGACAAAAATAACTGTCACAACCCACTTTTGGGCCACGACGGTCCTAGGGCACGGGTAAACCTAAGGTCATCGGAAACCCATAGAACCCATGAACAATCTATTTATCAATCATTCAATCAATATTAACTCATTCATCAATGCTTAACTCCCATTTATTACTTATAAATTTTATAGAAATTTTGTCAGAGTTTCCTTTGTAATTTTAATCTTATTCCCAACCCAAAATCGGGTCTTTCAAAAATTACATAGCTTGCACAAAAATTATTTTTTCACTCTTAATAATTTGTCTTCCTTATACCCTCAAATTCACAGTTTCAAGGACATACATATCACTTTTAAATCTCTTTTAAAACATGTAAATTTCATTTTAGCAATACTAGTAACATTGTCATTATCACTTCACTATCATTATCATTAAGCATTGCACATTATAGTCATTCATTACTAAACTTTAATAACAAACCGCATTACATTTTAACGTCACTTAAATGTCAATTACTTCACTGTTCATATATTACTATAGTACTTAATCTTATAATTATACACAGTACCATAGAGCTCTAAGAATTTACACTCACGACCTTTAGAGAATAAATTTCTACCTCGATGTATTTGACATCCCAAGTCGAAAAAGAAATTGACTTGGAATCAACCTCATCTATCTCATCCCTGTAAAAATTATAAACCACTATTTGGTGAGTATAAAATACTCAGTGAGCATATATACATCATTAAATATGAGATATAAGTATATAGTAATAAAAGATATCAATGGTAAGCAATAAGATATAAGTTTGGAATCAATGAATAGGTAAACAATACTCGTATCATGTAGATAAGATAGAGATAAGACAGATAAAGGGTCATGAAACTCATATCACATATATCAATATGCATAAGACTGATTGGGTCTTATAGCTAGGACAATTAACCCTTCCCAGCTAGGGTATCACATATAGTCAATGTGCACATTTGCTGATGGTATATACCCACTACCCCATTGGTGAGACAACTCTGTCAAATCTCACGTAAATACGCCAATGAATAATATCCAGTATTCATTAGGAACATTATGGTACAATGGCTTCCGATCGATACGCATGAGTTTACTTATCAATCAGTACACAAAAGGCATTTCAATATCAATAGCAATCAATGAATATGGATAAATTTCAATCTTTAGGAATATGAAAGAATGATCAACAATAACAAGTGGCATTTAATCAAGAAGGAAACATGTTCATTGGGTCAACATATCATAGCATGAATATGATGTATACATTACTCACCTTAGCTTATAACTTGAACATTTTCCTTTTTTCTTTATCCTTGATTCTTTGCCTTATTTCTTATGGTATCCATTATATCTCTTATTCATTCCTGACTCTACATATCAAATTAATTTCCATTTAGATACTATTTAACATAAACTTACATTACTTATACTTATATTAAAGAAAATTACTCAAATTTCCAAGTTTTAGGTTTTTCCTATGAAGAACCTTTACTGGCAGCCTATGTTTCATTACTCATATCTCTCTCTACACTTATCTAATTGATTCAATTCTTGTTCCAAATTAAAATTAACATATAAATTTCTAACATATCCAAATTTCACATTAAAATGCATTACTACACAATTTATGGTGTTAATTTAAACTTGGTCTTATAATCAGCCCTGCTATCCTGCATTCTGCTTGCAATACTATTCTGGTAGTTTGTACTATTTTATCTCATAACTCAATCTATACTCATCCAATTACTGCAATTATTTTTCGTATTGAAAATATACATATAAGATTATAATATCCAAATTTCAAAATTTTTGGATCACTAAACAATTATTAGTGAATTTCCAAAGTTAAATTACTGCCCCGACATCTTTATCAAAACAAACCCTGTTTCTATGCCTCTAATTAATTTCGTGCTCATCCAATTACAAAACAATTTTACAGTAATTTAAATAACATATAAATTAACATGTTTCATGTTTAATACTTTTTCTATTTCAGAATTTAAAGTCCTCATATCTATAGAACACAGTATCCTATGTTCTGTTTATCAGTCAATTCGGGTAGATTACACTCATGACCTAATATCTCATAAAAAACAAATCCAATTGAAAAAAACTTTTATAGGATTATAGATAAGATATAAAATAAAACTTTTCATGTTGAATACTTATTTTAATTCTATATCTAACGGTTTGTACAATAAAAACACAGTAGCATTTTTTAGAAAACTTAATTCCAGGCCAGTCACATTTTTTACTCAATAACTCTTTCCTCACTTTGAATTTTCCAAATTCCTTTTACCGTAGTCTAACTAACATGTTTTTCTATAAATTTTATGCTTTAACCATCTTCAAATTCATTCATTAAAATTTTGGAATATTAGCCATAATTTACTGCCTTAAAACAGATTTCAGAAACTATATAAACCTTAACTCATTCTTTACATTTTTAACTTAATTATTGTAATTATTTGCCAAATCATGCTATAGAACTCTTAAATACAATTTAATATGATAATTTTAGAATCATTACCTTAAGTTAAACTCTTGGATTCCATCTTCTTTGATCCCTCCAAATAGCTTCACATAATCTCCATCAACTTCCTTTCTTAACTCTTCTTTCTCTCATCTCTTCCTATCTTCTTTTGATTGATTTCTATAGAAAGGTTAAGAGAAAATTTTTGGTTATTTCTCTATACATGGTTCATCCAACTCTCCTTCTCCATTTGCTATTTCCATCTTTTTTTTAATATACACCAAAAGCCAACCCAAAAAAAAGAAGACAAAAGAAAGAATTTTCTAGATTTTTTGATGATTTCTCATTTTTTTTTCATTAATTGATAAATCAATTAATTATTTTCTATCACAAATATCATCTTCCCACCACCATGTCCATCCACCTAGCTCCCTTTCTATAAGGGTGGGTCTCACAACTTTGTTTAATTGCACTTGGATCCAAAATTTTTCTTATTTGTATTTTTGACCCCAAAACTTTCTGTAATTTATTCTGTCTATTCTATTTAGATTGAACCTCAAGTGTGGGGAGTGAAACACCTTATTTTAAGTTGTTCTATCATTTAAAAATAGTTATGAGTCATTTCTAGATTCCAAACAGTGGATTTCCATAATTACCCCGAAAGTTGCCACAAATTACGATTTTGCCATTACTCTCATTTCTAGTATTCCAAAATATTTTTCAAATCTTTCTTTTCACCATAATTTCACATAAAATTAACTAACTTAATCCCCCCCCAGGTTTGGGTAAAAAATTCTTATATTAGCCGGACTGCTATTTTTCAGGCAGTGTAATTAACACCGGTACTTTTCGAGACAGTACCTCAAAAGTGGCCCGTTGAGTCTCAAAAATTCTTGAATATTACTCTCTATCATTCTTTGTATATTTCTATAATCGATTGAGCCTACTAACACTTCAATTAATACCATATCCATTACTATAACTCAATATATACATATTGTATTTCGTACTTCCTCACTAACCATTATTCTGTCTGCTGGGGTATTACAATAACAAATAAAGTAAATACATCAACACCTACAAAATTCTTGAGATTTTGTATGCTTAATGAATACATCTCTAGGAACAGGTTTGGTCAAAGGATCTACAACCATTTCATGCGTAGATATGTATTCCATGTTCACTTCTTTGCCTATAACCATGTCTCTCACAAAATTATATTTTGTGTCAATATGGTTAGTTTTACAATGAAATTTTGGGTATTTGGTGTAAGCTATATGTCACACCCTGACTCCAGTGGTGTGACGGTCCTAGGGTAAGGGTAGGCTTAAGGCCACCATAAACCCGTAGAACTCCCATATTCTGAATCTCATATACATTTATATCAAATATAATATCATGCTATATCATAATCATAATCCATTCAAGCATAATTCATTTCTTTACTATTTCATTTCATAATAATATTCTCTTGTTCCTCACTGATCAAAAGATGCATCTCACATCACTAAGGAACAAGATTTACCCAAAAGATAACAATTCATACATCAAAATATTACCATCCTCTAATGACTAACTACGGAGCTCTAGAGTATACTCCCATTACATATTGTGTAATAATACCATTTAACGAATATACATAATTATATATCAAAAGAATTACAATGGAAGCTTCTTGGCATGAAAAAGTCAAGAAGCTTGATCTTCTCTGCTAGCTCCCTCACGATCTATACTATCACCTGAAATCCATAGAAGAGGAGTAAGATTTCAACTCAGTAAGATATAAACATTAATATTATAAGAACTGAATGTCGAATCATGGTCATGAACAAATAATTTTATATATAGGCATGAAGTAAGTCATAGGCTTTTACTTGGAAGAAATGTAGTTCTCATAATAGATCGGCTATATCAAATCATGTCAATTTCAAATCATGGGTTCATCTTTAGAACATAGAATGCCCACAAGGAATGACATTATCAAATATCATATGGAAGAACTGATCACATATCATACATACGTATCGGTAGTCATGCTACCTCAACGTGTACACATGCTTGGCCAGGCATGCGCCTAAAGCTCCTGGTCCCCTCTAGGTGGAACACTGGTACAGAACTCTACCAGCTGAGTTCCCAAAGTGCACAATGGACCAATGAATTTACTCTCATTGGGAAAAGCGTTCTATCCATGGGTCATGGGTTTCAATCTCATAGAAAGCATACTGGTCGCAAGACCATCATCATATATCATTATCCAAACCGGGTTCACAAGCAAGAATACATGACTTGATCCAAAAATATTGATCACACCATTTTCGGCATATAGAAAAATATATAAACATGGGTGAATGAACATCAAAGATGCTTAGTCTTATTATTTCAAAGAGATAAGAATTAGGTAAATGTTCATACTTACCTCTTGCACAAATTTTCTTAAATTTCTCCTTAGCAATTCTGCCAATTAATTCCTCAATAAATTATGAATTTCTCCTCCTAAGAAATTTCCTAAATATATAAAAAATTAGGGTTTCTCCAATCAACAATATTTCATATGATTTTCATTAATTACTTATCTTAGAATCTCTATTCTTAATTCCCAACAATATCCCATTAATCTCTTAAAGAAAAACTGCATTAAATTTCGGAGTTACTGTTCACAGCAGTTCAACCTCCAAAATTTCTCCCACATCAATTACCATTAATTACTTCAATTCAATAGCAAAAAGTTCTATATACCCAGAATTAATTATCCTAGTCCCATATACTTAAATAAATCCAAAGAAAATAACTTAGGAAGAAAATTTACCTTATTTCTTTCAAACTGAGATTCTGCAAATATTGCTCAAATATGATGATTCTGCCTTAATATAGACTAATCTAGAAGTCTATTGCATTAATCTAAACTTTAATGCCTTAGAATAAAATATGGAACAAAACTTAGAAGAAGACTGAAATTGCCAAAGGAAGAAAGAAAGAAAAAAAATCGTGAAATCGATACTGGGTTACTGGGGGTTAAATAGACCTCTGCCCAGAAACACGCTAGCCAGCTCGCCTCGCCAAACCAACTCGCCAGTCCCACTTCGCATTCCCAGCTCGCACTTGTCAGCTCGCCAATCTTGATCCGGCAATGCTACCTTGCACATTCCAGCTCGCATATGCTACCTCGCGTATGCTGACTCGCCAGACTCTCCTTGCAACTCTTCCTCGCATATGCCTCTTCGGAAATGATTCTTCGCCTCTTCGCTTCTTTGCTAAAGCTCTTCGCCAAACTCACTTCACCTCTTCTCCATAATGCCGCCTCGCATTGCTAGTCTGCAAAAATGCCTTCTCGCATTAGGCTGGCTCTCCATAACCAATACTTCTAAGATAAATTCCTGCCTGAACATCCCACCTTAAGCCAGCTAGCAAATAAGCTACAATTATCCAAACTTACCAATTCATCTTGTCACTTACAATCAACATACAGAAACACAACATATCAAAATTTCAAATTAAACTATCCAACACACAGACCGTAGTGACTCTCTAAATGTCACCAGACTCCTGCCTCAAAATCTGACCGAACAACCTTGATACAAATCACTCTCCACTGAGATATACTTATCCAAAAATTCTGAAATTTTACATTCATCATATCAACATAAAAAGGAACATTTTTCATGTTCACAACTTCAGTTAATTCTGCCTCAGTCATTCCCAGTAATTCCAAACAGACACTGCATCCCTACAGAAATTCTTAACCAGACCAGCCTTGCTAAAATAGACACAACTCATCACATACACAGAATTTTATCAAACCCTTCTATAGAATTATAGCTAAGACATGAATTAAAAACTTTTATGTTTTATACTTTATCAAATTATGTCTTTAAGAATATGAAATGATCAACACTGAATTCTGTTGCATCCAAAAAAAATTTTTTTTTTTTTTCTAAAATTCTCAACATTCTCATTTAGAAATTATAATTCTCCAAACATATAAAATCAATAAATACAAATTCAATGAATGGAAGATATTACAATAAATAAGTTTCATTATGAACTTGGTCTAAAAAGAAATAACCAAGTCATTTTCCAACATATAAGTGGTTACTCATAGGAAGCAAGAAAGAGTTTATCGAATAGACTATTAAATATATATTTCATATCATGGAGAACATATATGGAGATTAAATAATATATCTCATAAAGAGAAACATGTATATCATTGTTCATACTAACCACAAAGTAATTATCCTTGCCAATTCACTCAAATACTTGAATAAGGAGTAGTTCTTCCTAATCTCTTGAATTCTCCTCTCCTAAACCAAAATCTCCAAAATTCAAAATTAGGATTTTTCCCAAACATGCTCATACAAGATAAATTCTTATGATTCTAAACATCTTTAAGAGTTCAAACATGATTTCTAATATCAATTTAATCATCTATTAGAAGAATATAGAAAATTGGGATGAATAGTTACTATTCACCCAAAAACCTTAAATCCATGAATTTTTCATATAATCCATAACAAATGACTTTTAATACTCATAAATAACTTATATATATCTATTTTAGCTATGGATTAACTTAACTTGATCTTAGAAATGAGTTTGGAGTAAATACCTTGAAACCCTAGAAATGGAGGTTCTTGGAGGTTTGATTCTTGAATCTTATGTTATTTGAGATATAATAAGTATTTAAGAATAGATTTTAATGAGTGGGTGGGTGGTTGAAGTGTATTTATGAAGAAAGAGAGAAGTTGGGGCGAAATAAATGAATATAAAATGAAAGAATAAGGGTCAGACTTATATAGGCCCGCATCTTCACACCCGTGAACAGAGGCTTCACAGCCGTGATGTCCACTGCTCATATTTGATACTGAAAACGTTTTCATAGTTGTAAAAGGATGCACCATGCCGGTGAAGGCAAATCTGAGGAAACTTGAAATTCACACAGGAAGTTTTCTCATAGTGGTGAAAGGTTACATGCTTCATGCCCGTGAAGAGACTGCTAAGTGAGAATCTCTCATGTTTCTTCATTCTAACTTGTCCAAACTCAAAACACTCAAGCATAAACAAGTCTATCACCTCAAATTTAATCATAACTCATCATGCACCATCATAAATCTATTATAAGAGTAATTTATACTCAGCATACATTTTAGAGTATCTATCATAGACATATTCACACATGAAATCATCTAACATACATCAAACAAAGCACAAGTAAATATAATGCACACATTCTCAACCATGCAACCTAAGTATCGAGTATTACAACACATAAGCTAAAAGACTAAGATGTTGGAAGAATAACAGCCGCTACTAGATTAAGTAGTGCTTCCTACAAAGAAGTTGCAACTGCTAATAAGTAGTCCATAAGGTCTAGTAGCTCAAGTCCAAGAAATAGGATAAGTAGCACCAGCTACTAGTTTAAGTCTATTCCGCTACTAATGTGGTGAATAAAATAGCAGCTGCTACTAACTTGTCATCGCTGCGAATAAGGAGTCCAGAAGGTCCAGAAACTCAAGTGTCCAAAGGAGCAGAAGAGTAGCGCCCGCTATAGAGGAGTAGCTGTTAGTATAGGTGCTCTAAAGACAATCATTGTAATGATGTTTTTAGAAATATATCAATAAAAAGGCATTATTTATTAATCAATAATTATTATTGTTTAGAATAATATTGCATAACTGTTTAACAAAATCCATGGTATAAACATAGCATGAAGGCATTCATGATATGATCATGATAATGAGATGCTTATCATGTGTAATTATGTTTTAACCTAAATTTCCCTAGTCATAAAATCAATGAGAATGGACATTATTAATTCGAAAAGACTAGCACATGCGTATACTATTTGATTTGATCAAATTATCTTATCTCATAAAGATGCTAACATTGAGATGTTTGAGTATATCATGTGGATGCTTACTAGGAGTAGTAACTGCATCGGAGTGATCGCAGGAGATAGTCATATGGAAATCTAAACAATGTTAATGACTTATCTCTGCATGGAAATGTGCAAATGTCCTTAGACTTGAGATGCTTAAGAGTGATCTAGAGTGAAGATGCTATAATTTAATTCCATACCTAGCTCTCCCAAAGGGTCTGCTT
>CANXYC011345484.1:0-17054 GCA_948193065.1 Aleurites moluccanus
GTATATGTGTTTGAATGTGATATGTTGGTTTGATATAGTGTCTTATCGGAGAGTTGGAATATGTGTATAGGGGAATCCTCTAGAGGAAAGGAGAAAGTGACAGAGCAGTAGGTGCTCGAAGCCTCGGAGGGGCATTTTGGTCATTTGCTTATAAGGTGAATTTATATATATGTTATTGCATTTCTAGTTTAAGGTATTAACATTTGGACATGTTACATGACATTTGATCATGTTGGACTGATTTTAGACTAATATGGTCAAAGTTGCCCATAAACGTGCCAATCGGCCAAAATTGGGGTTGCCGAAACGGCATAAACTGACCTAAAATTTGAATGGCTATAAAAGTTGTTCTATAAACTGGTTTGACCTTAGATCAAGCCTAATCACCTTATATATATATGTACTTTTATCTTAGATGTTAAATTTGCATACCATATATTGATAACATGTAAAACCAGAAAGTTACTGAAAAACAGAAATCAGACTCGTAATTTAGTAAGTCGCTGCAACAGCGCAACCGGGCCCGACGGGCCAATTTTGTAAGTTGTTCCCGATTGATTCTATACTTGTTCATATGGATATATTGACTATATTGCACCTGATATGAGTTGTACTTGTTGCATTTTTATCACATTTTAGAACATTTGCATAGGGTAACCTAACAGGGCTACTTCGATGGTGTAGCGGGTAATTTCATCGACTGTGTACACACTGGTACTACTTGCCCTAGCTAGAGATAGGGATATGACTCTAGCCATAAGGATTGATCGTACTTATGACTTTTATATGAAAATGGAGATGTGGACAGAAGTGACAGTACTACTTGATTATTTGACCCAATCCTATTTTACCTTATGCATTTGGTCCATTCTATTATATTTTCATATCTTATCATATATATAATTTGTTATCATACCTATTATTGTCATCAATGATCAAATGTATATTCATAAATTAGTAATGCATTTCATATTTATAGATTCACTGAGTATTTTTATACTCACCCCACAGTATTGAAACCTTTTAAGGGAAAGAGTGAGACGCGGATATCCTCGGTGACTTTTGTACTTACAGCCGCGGTGTAGATGTACAGTACTTCACTAGTGTAGCATATAGTACTCCATGATATTATTTGTAGATATTTATATGTATTATTTATGGACATGTATGGACTATAATTATATGTTATGATGTGAATACATATGTATGTATATACTGTAACAGGGGGTGCAGCTGCTACGATAAACCTATATTATATCGTCATATGTATGGACTGATATTATTGAGAACTATTATATGATTTGTGATGTATGAAGTTGTTATATGAGTTAACATAAGTATGGCATGATATGAGTTGTGTATTGGAGGTTGGCCTGGGAGTTGATACTATTATAGAAGTGTTTTTCTCTGTTCTTAGCATGGGGGTAAATGTTATGATTACAGGGGAGACTCTGTTCATTTTTCTGTAAAACTTAAGAGTCGAAAAAAAAATATTTCATAAAAAAAAAGTTAAGTGTAATGAAAATATGTAACTTGGGTTCTTCGTGGTACTAGTTGTATGAACTGTTCTCGTACCCTAGGACCGTCATAATCCTATAGTGTGGGATGTGACTCTTTCTATCTTTTATATTAAGAATTATAAATCTATAGCTCTGATACCACCTCTGTCACTCCCCAACTCCAATGGTGCGACAGTCCTAGGGCAAGGGTAGGCTTAAGGCCACTATAAACCCGTAGAACCCACATATCCTGGATGTCATACACATTTCATATTTATATTATATATAATTATTATTAAAACATTCATTTCTAAAATTCATGTAATCACCATTCATACATATATATGTTTATCATTAAGGAATTTCCTCTTTTTCCTTACCGATCAAAAGATACTTCCCACATCACTAAGGAACAAGGGTAGCCCAATCATAACAATTTAGACATCAAAATATTATCATCCTCGACATCAAAATATTATCATCCTGAACATCTAACTACAGAGCTCTAGAGTATACTCCCAATACATATAGTATCATAATACAATTCAATGAATATGTATAAATCAAAATAATTACAATGGAGACTTCTTGGAGGAATGAATCAAGAAGCTCGATCTTCTAGATTAGCTCCCTCACGAGCTACACTATCACTTGAAATCCACAGAAGAGGAGTGAGCCTTCAACTCAGTAAGATATGAACATACAATATAAAAGAAATATATCAATGCAAAAGAAAGGTCAATTCAAAGAACATGGGTAAGAAAAATGTCATATGGTTATGCTTACAAGAACAGAAGTGCTCACAATCGAATAGCACTATCAAATTACATGGTAGAACTGCAGAGTGCATCAGTAGCCTTACTACCTATCACAACAGAGCGCATCAATAGTCTTTGCTACCTTATCGCAAACGCATGCTTGGCCAGGCATGCGCCTAGAGCTCATGGTCCCCTCTAGGTGGAACACTGATAAAAACCCTATCAGCTAGGTTCCTAAAGTGCACAATGGACCAATGAATTTACTCTCATTAGAAAGAGCGTTCTATCCATAGGGTCATACAATTGCAATCTCATAAGAAATATATTGGTCACAAGATCATCAACATATAACATAAATTCAGTCAAGTTAACAAATTGGTTTCATATGAACTTGGTTCAAGGAAAGATGACCAAGTCATTTCAAGATAAATATAGTAATCACATGAAACAATTATTATTTGTTTGAGAATATCATGGGAACTTTAATTAATAGGTCATTAATACAATGTCATATTTGTGAACATTAGGAAGGCTTGGACAAATCATTTCAAAGAAACAATATGCATATGCAATGTTCATACTTACCTCTAAACGAATTTATCCTTGTATTTCCCTCAATAACTTGTTCATTCAATAATCTCCTCAAATTTCTTGAGTTCTCTTCTCCTATGAAAATTTCTCCAAATATTCAAAATTAGGGTTTTCCTTAATCAATATTACATAATATGATTTCTTATAATCTAACCATCTTATAGTTTCTCTTTTTGATTCCCAACATCAATTTAATTCATCTCTTAAAGAAAATCTGAAATTAATTATGAATTTACTATTCATGCCACTATTCATGATAATCCATAAATTCTGGTTTCTCCCACATTAATTACAATTAATAGCCTTAAATGCTTGTAATAAGTCCTATATACCTATAATAAACTATCATAACTACTAGAATTTATTAATCTAAAGAGAGAATGACATTTGAAGAAAAATTACCTTATTTCTCCAAAACTGATTTCCTTGAAAATCTGCTTTGAAATTGAAGGTCAATGCCTTAGAATGTGATAATTTAGTGATTTAATGCATTAATTCTGAGTATTAATGCATTAGAAAATAAATATAACAAATTTAAGAAGAAATGAAAAAGAACGAAGAAAAGAAGAAGAAAAAATCGTGAAAGAAAAGCTACTGGATATCTGGTTAAATAGGTTACTGCCTCTCAATTCCGCTTCGCCAGCTCGCCTCGCCCATCCGCCCCAGCAAAGCCACCTCGGATAAGCCAGCTCGCAAATACCACTTTGCATTGCCGGCTTACAATGCCACTTCGCATTGCCGGCTTGTGAATGCCACTTCGCCAATTGTCGCCTCGGCAATCCCACTTCAACAAACTCGCCTTGCTTAACTGCACTTCGCATATGCCATCTCGCAATGCCTCTTCGCCAAACTCACCTCGTTTAACTCCACTTCGCATATGCCACCTCGACAATGCCTCTTTGCATAATCTCTCCTCGCCTAACTCCACTTCGCATAAGCCACCTCGGCAATGCCTCTTCACATAATCTCTCCTCGCCTAACTCCACTTCGCATATGTCACCTCAGTAATGCCTCTTGGCATAATCTCTCCTCGCCTAACTCCACTTCGCATAAGCCACCTTGACAATGCCTCTTCATATAATTCCACCTCGCTTATTTCCTCTTCGCCAAACTCTGCTTCGCGAACTGCCTCCTCGCATTTGTCGGCTCACAAATGGCAGATTCTGCCAAGCTGGAACCCTTCCTCGATAACTTATATTAAACCAGCTCGCAAATGAGTTATAAATATTCAAACTCCCTAATTCTTTTTGTCACTTAAAATAGACACTCAGAGGTCCAACATATCCAAAATTTAAATCAAAAGGAGGTCTACATAAACTATGGTGAATTTCTAAATTTTACCCTGACTTTACTACCCAAAATCATCTGAACAGGTCTGATTAATTCCACTCTCTGAGCTATACTTATCCAATTCCCCTGAAATTTTGCAGATAACAACATAGAACATAAAGGAACAATTATCATGTTTACACTTTTGGCTCATTCAGCATCAATCATTCCCAGAAAAATTAAACATTCTCAGATTCCTGCAGAAAATAATGAACCAGACAGGT
The DNA here is from genome assembly GCA_948193065.1 of Aleurites moluccanus. NCBI lineage: Eukaryota > Viridiplantae > Streptophyta > Magnoliopsida > Malpighiales > Euphorbiaceae > Aleurites > Aleurites moluccanus. The sequence continues at coordinate 4,402 of CANXYC011345484.1, forward strand.
TTTGGTCGAGGAGGCATATCTTTTCACACATACATAATTTTACAGAACTATTTTACAGACCTGAATGAGATATATATCTACAACTTTTATGTTTTATCCTTTATCAAATTATTCCTTTAAAATCATGAAATCAGCCTCACAAAATCCTCCATGCATACAGAAATTCTGGATTCCTCAAAATATTTCTATATCCTCAATTAATTCAACAAACATACAATTATTAAAATAACAAAAAAAAAAAAATAACAGATATTACAATTCTCAACCCTTTGATTGATGGTTTCGATCTATAAATTAGACATCTATAGTCAAGTTGACAGTTATTTCACCTACATACAGTGAATCTAAGCTACATTTATTGTAAACAAACTTTAGTTTAAGAAGTTGACGGTGATTTATATCTAAATACTAATTAAATTGAATTGAGTTTAATTTAAGGTTTATGTTCTTAACTCATTTTCTAGTGTTTTATTAGATTATAATAAAGGATTCGACTAAAAGATTATGCTTCTAATTAATTATAATCATATTAATTAGTTTTTAATATAATTTTTTTTTGGCACGCGCAATGAGATATTCTTTTAAAACAGTATTTATGATCAAAACTAAAAATCTTGGTGATGATAACTGGACTAACAAGTATAATTATAGAGTTGTTAATAAGTCTAGTGATGTTGTTAGCTGAATGTCGGTTATTTGTAGTTGGTGACCATAATAACCTTGCTAAATATATTATTGACTTAAATATTATTGATCCTGAATACAGTCGACAAAAAATTGCAAAAAGGTTGCCTACCCTAAGCATGATCAACTAGAAGGCTATTGTTGATGGCATAGCATGAGAAAACAATGATTTTTACATAAGGATGATTGAATAGATTGCAATTGTAATGAGGTTGATGATTGATGAAAATCGAATCCTACAACGTACTATTGATCCATCCTTTGACAAATTCACGACATCCTTAACTTGTTTCGCAGAGCTAATAGAAGGTAGAAACAATGATATAGTTAGGTGAAAAAGTATTGTAGACCAATATAGGAGAAATGTTCCTAATCAAAGGGAAAAATTGAGGTACGACGAAGTTCACATTCTCTACCGAGCTAACAAAGAAGGGAAATTAAGGGCCTTGATAGGATTGCTTGCTTGCGAGCATAACAAGGTAATAATCCTCCACCTTATAATAGTATTTGTCAAACTATTGCATATGAAAATAGAATGAATTTAGATCGAACTATCAACCTAATTATATCTGGTGACAGATATTATTGACCCTTTAATGATTTTGATGATGGATTATAAAAATCTTGATTAATTTTGTATGATGATGTTCAAATAAAATTGATGTTTTTGTTGGAATACATAAACCCTTGATTAAGTTAAAATGATGACATTCAAATTAACTTTTGTATTTTAAAAGATATACTTGTGTAAAATTTATTATGTTTACTTGAAGATGCTTACTACATGTTAAATGAGAATGCTCGTTACATCAGTGTAACGACCGTTATGGAAGAATGAGTAAAATGCATCAGAGATACAAAAGTATTTTTTAAGCCCATTACAAACTGTAACACCCTTTACTGATCTGGAACGTCCGTTATGAAATGTTAACTGTCGTTACAAAAGAGAGGCTCTAAATGCAACAGAGACAAAAATAATTTTTAAGCCTGTTATAAATTGTAACGCTCTTTACAATTTGGAAATGTATGTTATAGTGTCATAATAATCGTTATATGAAAACAAACTATATTTGCATAAAAGATATAAAAAGTAAAGTGATAAACCATTACAGAACTTCAAGCTTGTTACAACTATACATGGAATGATCATTACAATATGATAACGCTCGTTATGGGTGGTTGAGCTGTCATATCAGATAGAGCTATTAGAATTTATAGTTGTTGGAAACAAATTTCAAAGTTTGATTTGCATTAAATGCACCCCAAATGATCATAATTTATTACAAAGGGTTGAAGACTATAAATAGAAGCTCTTTTGAAGATATAACAACTTTTGAGAAGCTCCAAATCAACTATTCTATTGATCTTGCAAATATTTCTCATTTTCTTTGTATTTGAATACATTGTGCTCATAACTTGTATCTTTAGTGTTCGTTCTAACTTGTGCTAGTAATAGCTACTTATTCTTAATCTTGTATTCTTCAAATAATATTGTAAAGTCTTGAGATTGACTTAAAAAATCTCTAGTCTTTGAGAAGAAAGATTTGGGTGGATGGTATCACATTATAAAGAAGGGCGAAATCCCGATGAAATTATTGTATCAAGTTGGGTTGTAAATCCTTGGATGATAGAACCTCAATATCGGGTTGATATTGAGAGAAGTGGATGTAATAGAGAGTTGAGCTCTGAACCACTATAAATTGGCTAAGCAATCTTTATCTCTATCTCTTTTATTGCATTACTTACATTTATTTGGTTTGTATTGCATTGAAGCTAAATATTTCATAAAATTCTATAAATTCCTACTCACCACTCTCTAGAAATATTGTCATAGTAGGATAATAATGATGCTTGGAAATAGAAGGATGATAGAAACCCCCTAGTTATTAAGAATGACCTTATATGTGCTTTGAGGAGAATGGTGATTGATTTTAGAGATAACCCTCGCCAATTTACAAAAAGTCGTATCCAAATTGGATAGACCGAGTATTTACTCTTTTTCCAGAGGGTTACAAGATCCCATATATTTGGGGAGGATGGTTTCAATACAGTGGAACATGTTTCCATATTTACTACACAGTGTGAAGAAGCATCAGCCAAAAATTTCCTAGAACTTCAGTTGTTTGGGAATTCTTTCTCCAGATCGGTCTTTACTTAGATACAAACTTGAGGCTGAATTCCATCACCACTTGGGCTCATATGGAGGAAACAATTCCATACTGAGTTTTATAGAACATCTCCTACTATCACATTGGCCAACTTAGCAAAAACAACTCAGATGCTAGAAAAGTCAGCCAAAAAGTTTGTTGCTCGATTTTGTAAGGTAAAAGCTTATTGGAATACTAGCATACCAGAGGCTGAGCTGGTGAACCTAGCCTTTAGCGACATGAATATCATGATCAATGAACACTATAAAGGTCATAGGTCAAGGATTTTTAAGATCTCTTAGACCAAATCAACAGATATGAAAGGCAGTTGCAAGAGAATGATTGGAAGAAAACTTCATCAAGGGGCACTTGTTATCGAGACTCACTTGAAATCTCGACAATTAAATAGGAATAAGACTCTAATTTTGAGGAAGATATATGTCTGGCCAAACTTAAAACTGGAAACTCTTATGAATGTTCGACCTTGAGTAAGAAATCTGCTTTAAAAAAAAAGGCTAATGATCACAATCCAAATAAGATAACTCAATAGTACTCTTTTGACTTGAGCAAGGCTGATGAGATCTTTGACTGATTGTTAAAAGATAATTAGATTATATTGTGAGCATTCCAAACATAATTATTGCAAATGGCATAATTCCTTTCGACACCAAACTAAACATTGTATAGTCTTTTAAAACATTATTCAAAAGGTTATCCAAGAAGCATGATTAGCTTTCCTGGGCAAGGTAAAAGCACTGTTGGTGGAGATAAATCCATTCCCCAAGACTAGAGTCAAAATGACTAAACCTAACAACTCGGGCATTAAGATACTGGCGGCAGGTTCTGTGCAGCAGAATCCCATCATTTGGCCAAGAGAAAAGTTGACATCCAGTCCAAAATAGAGGGGAAGAAACTAATGACAACCAAGCCACAATCACCTTAGGAAACTCAGAAATATCAGTAAGAATAATAATTGTTTGGTTTGTCCTTCTTATAAGTCTGAATTTTCGGTATCAAATTAAAATGAACCTAAAAGATTAATGAACATTCCCAATGGGCATTAAGACTCTAGACTTGTATAGAAGAGACAGTGGAGAGATGTGCTTTCACAATTGCCGAAGCAACCTCCAGTTCAGCCTAGATATGAGTCAAGTTCATCTCTTATACAAGTTAATTAATTGAGATAGTGGGCGCCTAGTAGGCTGATCCAAATTAATCCACGAAGGGTTTGGTAGAGGGAGCAATTTATCTTTAAACCAAAACCCAAATTAATTGAGCATTGGGAAGTTCATTCTCCCAATAGGAGGAATATCTTTGAAAGGCTCGACCACAAGCATGTGAATAGGTCGATCCTCACCAAAACACATAAAAGGAGGCTATAGAGGTAGAGTGTCATGACTCATTTTCAGATCGCGACGGTCCTAAGGCGCGGGAGAAGCCGAGGCGACCGGCACCTGTAGAACCCATCAATCACTACAATGCAATCACTCACAATATCGCAGTGGAAATATAACTACAACCAATATTGCAACGGAAACCCATCATCAATCACATAATAGTAAATATAGCCAATCACTCACATAACACTAATCATTCTGTCACTCTGCCATTCATTCTGTAAATACCATATTCATATCATTAATAATCTCCAATATTCCCATACATGCATGTTCATACACTAACTATACCGTACAAAACCCATGGAGCAGCTAGGATATGAACATACAAAATAATACAGTGTTCATAATATTACACTGACACAAGATCTGCAGAATCCACAGAGAGTCAAAAGCGCTGAGATATCTGCCTTGTACTCTGCACCTGAGAGGGCAAACAATGAGAGGGTGTGTATATATGATACTCAGTGAATCTAATATGCATCGACAAATAACAGATAATGGAATATCAATAAGCAGTAAACAGATGAAAATAAATGGATCAAACTGCCCAGAATGTCTGTAATACAGAATCAAGTACAGAATATGACTGTAAATAAACAATCATAATAATGAAGTACAAATCACATGGACAAGATGAAAATTGATAGATATAGAGCCATGAAACGCATAGAAATATGCCAAGCACAAATCACTATATATATATGTATAAATATAAGACTGTACGGGTCTTATGAGTAGGACATCCCTTCCTAGTACAGGGTATCAATCAATACAATGTGCACAAGGCCGACAACATGAACTCACTACCCTGTCGGAACGGTAGCTTTGTCAAATCACCTTGGAGTCAATAGAAGCAATAATCACATCAATAGATGTCATTTCAAAACAATGGCATCGACAATATCAATAACTCATCAAAAATAAATTGGATGAGTCTAAAGTCAATAAAATATCAATAATTATCGATTAAATGATGACCAAAGGTCTAACGATTAAAAATGGGAACAAACGTAATTTGGTCATTTGCGGCCAAAAAGTTGACGCAATTGGCATGCCATTGTTGCTGGCGACTGTGGCATTCAAATGGTTGGCTTACGAATTTTTCGGCGTGGTTTTTACGTAATATTGACATTGCCCCAATTATCAATAAACATACGCATGGAAGCAATTATATAGGCAACAAAAGAACTCAATAATCTTCAACAGAGGCATCAATTAGGCAAGAAAACACAAGCCAAAAGCATGAACAAAAACTTAGGCATTTTGCACAATTAGGGTTCGGCCACTAGGCCATTTTCACAATTGGATTCCAAATGGCAATGTAACAATTTAGGCATGAAAAATGATACATAAAAGCCTCACCTAACACTCCAAATCACCAAGCACAATAGATTTGCTACCCAATTCCTCAAATCCTCGGTTTAGGCAAAAATCGACAATTTTCTCCGAACGAATTTTCTATAACGAAACGAATATCAATTAAATATCGATTAATACCCAATTAATTTATTCTAAAGCCAATTTACACATACTAATCCATATACTCAATTCCAAAACTCACAACTTCAATTTAGGGTTAGAAAATTGGGAAAAATTATTTAATGCATCAATTGATGCAATTAAACCATTTTCCCAATCCTATTATCATTTAATTAACCTATTTAAACCAAAAAATCAAACAAAGAAACAATTTATACATTTTACCTCTTTTTGGCCGAAATCCCTTTAGCTTTGTTCTTCAATTTTTCTTGATTTTCTATGGTTGATTTTGGTAGATTAGTATTTATATGGTTTTAGTTTATGATTTGTAACAACTTTTCTTCACAAAATAATGGAAGAAAATCAAATGGAATTGAAAGAAAATGGCTACGGGTGGAGAAGAAAAATTCAACCAAAATTTGCTAAGTTTTTGCTTATATAATAAGACAAAATAGATAAATTACACTTTTGGTCCTCCAACTTTCCAAAATTTGTTTTTGGTCCTTTTTCGCTCGATAAATCATTCCGACAATTCCGCCAGGAATTGAAATTCAAAGTGAATATTCAAACATCATATTTTTATTAATATTATTTAATAAAAATAGTTTCAGAGCCATTCTGAAACTCAGACTGTCAAATTTCCACTATTCACCGAAAGTTTCCTTTATTTACAGTTTTGCCATTACTTATTTTATCAGTGTTCTTAAATATTTTCTCATATTTCTTTTTACTGTATTCACACATGAATACTCATTATCATTTACTCTCTTGCCAAAATCAGAAATTCATCCGTTGACTGTACTGCTATTTTTCGGCAGCGATATCAGTACCGACGATTTTCGAAAAATTTTCTCGTTTTCGCTCTAACTGAGTTTCTAAATTTATCCTTAGCCATTTCGATAATTTTAATCCATATACTGAGAACTTATTTCATAAAAAGTTTTTATGCATATTTTTAAGGTATTACATTCTCCCCTCCTTCAAAAAAATTCATCCTCGAATTTCAATAAACATGAATCTCAAGATTGGAACAAGAACGAACACTTGATTTTCATGTTTTATTCATTCTCCCATGTACACTTTTTCATATACTGATTCCTTCATAATACTTTTGCCATTGAAATTTCTTTGTTCCGAAATGATTAGACTTGACAATTTACACTTTCTATTGGCTTTACTCTTATGACATTTCTTCATTAGCATCAATATTTTGTACTTCAATGCTTAGAACAATTCTGGTACATAATTCCATAGCATTTAGATATGGAATATCAAATAACATGGCTCTTACCTAAAGGAAGAGCCAAACTTTATGCTACATTGTCAATCCTTTCTTATACTTTATGTGGTCTCACGTATCTCGGAGTCAACCTTCTTTTCTTGTCAAATCTCATAACACTTTCCATAGGTGATATTTAAAGAGAACATGATCATCGATATTAAATGAACATCCTTTTCAGTTCTATAATTCAATCAATGGTAAATATTGATCTCACTTACCTTTAAACTTCCATAACACATATCCTCATCTCTGAACTCTAATGCTTTATCATTTTTGAACATCTTTCTTTAACTTCATAAAATATGGATCCCGATCTTGGGTCACTTTAATATTATCAATTTATAATGGCTTAGCCCGACATTGGGCTATCAGAGCCTGGTTACGATCTTGGGATCTCAAGTCTAACTCTATACTCATATCAATTAACTCATTCATTTCAATTAACCAAAATTGGCATTTAGACATTCTAGCAAACATTTGATGTTCTTGTAGTGTCTGTGACACAGTCCTCAAGTACTCTACATGTTCCTCTTCACTCATATAATAGATAAGGATATCATCTATAAACTTATTCAATACATAACGTAAACACTCTGTTCATTAAATCCATAAATGTAGTTGGAATATTAATTAACCCGAATGACAATATTAGAAGCTTATAGTGTCCATGTCGGGTTCTAAAACAGTCTTGGGTATATTTTCTTTCTTAACTTTTAACTATCCAATCAATCTTTGAGAAGTGTCTTGCAACTGCTCAGAAAAGATATCAAAGAACTCTCGGACCATAGGTGTCCGAACAATCCCAAATTGAAATCTTTTATACATTCACTACATATACTAGATACACTGTACAATTCATTCTTTATTATCTTTCTAGTCCGAATAACAAAATTGAAACTAATTCTAGATTCATACTTATCACTTTGGAACTCAAATTCTGGCAACTGAAATTTGACTTTCTTCTCATAACAATCGATAACTGCTCAATATGCAGTTAACTAATTCATACCAAGTATTATATTAAGTTGCAAACAGGCAACTCTATCAAATTAGCACATAAAAAGGTTATTATCAATTTCAATAACACATCTCAGATGACAATAATAATTCATTTTTATACTTTCTCTCGTAGGTATAGTTATCTCTAAGGACACATTCAATAGTTATCTTTCTCTATTTAATTGTGATGCAAACAAAATAATGCATGAGGGTATTAAAATCATACCTATATTTGCATTATCAGATCTCTGTGTTTCCTATGTGTTAACAGTAAAAACTCTTCCTTGGCCTCTACCTATTGGGGCCTGACTACTGCTAGGACCTTGTCCTCTACCTCTACCCCTACTAGGAGCCTCTCTAGTCACATTATGACTTATTTGTACTGTAGGCTGAGACTCTACAGCAGATGGCTGCTGATCGTCCCGTAAGGGACATCTGTTAACAAAATGGCCATGTTGCCCACATTTCACGCAAGCACCTGTATGCCTACGACATTCCCCTCCATGCCATCTGCCACAAAAATCACAAATGGGCATACCAGGCATTTGAGTAACAGGTCTAGAAGAACCCTGTGAATATGCAGGTATAGGCTGCACTGAAGGTCTTCTACTTTGAACCCTCCTCCTCTGACTACCAGATGGAGGTCCCTGATCAACTCGAGGTACTGGCTCAATCAATCTAGGCTGGGAGTTGCTCTCCCCCCACCTACTCTAGGATCCTAGTCCCCTCTTTCTCTTTTGATCCCTCTTCTCTCTCTCTGACCTGTACTTCTCTTCCATCTGAGTAACTTTATCGATAACCATCGTCAGAGATGTGAATTCCATAGCCAATAGAGCATTATGAAGTGAAGCATGTAATCCTCTCCTGAACCTGCTGATCAGATCAACCTCAGTAGGTACAATGTGAGTAGCATATCTACTCAATCTGATGAACTCCTTTGCATACTCCTCTACAATCCTGTCCCCCTGCTCTAACTGTTCAAACTGAATCAGGTTACGGGTCCTCACCCCTTCAGTAATGAACTCCTCTATCAGACCCTGTCGAAACTCAACCCATGAGGGTGGATGCTCACCATATAGCCTGGGCTCCATCCTACGAGAAAACCAAGTCCAGGCTTTCCCCTTTAGTAACAATCCCACGAGCTCAACTGTTTGGATATCAGAAAAAGGTAGTCTCCTAACTACCTACTCAACCTCCTCTAGAAAATCTACTGGATCACTACCTTTATCTCCTCTGAACTCTGGCAGACTTAGCTTCAAAAAGCTAAACATAGAGACTCCGCCCTCATCAATAACTCGGCGGCCTCCCTGTACAATAGGCTCTCCAAGAGTCACAGCTAGCTGTACAGGAGCTGGACCAACAGGTACTACAGCAGGTGCAACAGGGGGTGACACTACTGCTGGTACTGGAGGTGGTGATACATTATGTCATTCCCGCCTCAACTCTGCTAGCTTCCTACGAAGATCCATCATTCCCCTCATCATCTCATATCTCCAGGGGTCATCACTCCTTTCAGTATCCCCTATAGACCGTTGGGATCTAAACAACCCCTAAAAAATAGAAACTTCCCTAACCAGGGACTCATTAGAGGCTACCTCTGTCTCTCTGGCATCTCTATCTCTGACGTCAGACATCTCTATAAAACTGTCTGAAAAATAAAACACGCACTCAGTATATTACAGAAACACAAAATACTTATACATATTTGACGAATATAACAAATGACGATACATGAATTCCTATGCTCCATGGTTCCCTTAACTCTACCCATACTGTACTTAGTTACTATTCCTTTGTAACCTAATGCTCTAATTTCTGTAAACACAGAGCTCTGATATCTGTAAACCTAGTGCTCTGATACCACCTCTGTCACGACCCGTTTCCGGATCGTGATGGTCCTAGGGTGCGGGAGATGCCAAGGTGACCGGCACCTATAGAACCCATCAATCACTACAATGCAATCACTCACAATATCGCAGCAGAAACATAACGATAACCAATATTGCAGCGAAAACCCATCATCAATCACATAACAATAAATATAGTCAATCACTCACATAACACTAATCATTCTGTCACTCTGCCATTCATTCTATAAATACCATATTCATATCATTAATAATCTCCAATATTCCTATACATACATGTTCATACACTAACTATACCGTACAAAACCCATGGTGCAGCTAGGATATGAACATACAAAATAATACAGTATTCATAATATTACACTGACATAAGATCTGCAGAATCCACATACAGTCAAAAGAGCTGGGATATCTGCCTCCTACTCTGCACCTGAGAGGGCAAATAGTGAGAGGGTGAGTATATATGATACTCAGTGAATCTAATATGCATCGACAAATAACAGATAATAGAATATCAATAAATAGTAAACAGATGAAAATAAATGGATCAAACTGCCCAGAATGTCTTTAATATAGAATCAAGTATAGAATATGAATGTAAGTAACAATATTAACAATGAAGTACAAATTACATGGACAAGATGCAAATTGACAGATATAGAGCCATGAAACGCATAGAAATGTGCCAAGCACAAATCACTATATATATATGTATAAACATAAGACTGTACGGGTCTTATGACTAGGACATCCCTTCCTAGTATAAGGTATCAATCAATACAATGTGCATAAGGCCGACAACATGAACTCACTATCTTGTTAGAACGGTAGCTCTGTCAAATTACCTCGGAGTCAATAGAAGCAATAATCACATCAATAGATGCCATTTCAAAACAATGGCATCGACAATATCAATAACTCATCAGAAATCAATTGATGAGTCTAAAGTCAATAAAATATCAATAATTATCAATTAAATGATGACCAAAGGTCTAACGATAAAAAATAGGAACAAAAATAATTTGGTCATTTGCGGCCAAAAAGTTGACGTAATTGGCATGCCATTGTTGCTAGCGACGGTGGCATTCAAATGGTTGGCCTATGGATTTTTTGGCATGGTTTCGACGCAATATTGACGTTGCCCCAATTATTAATAAACATACACATGGAAGCAATTCCATAGGCAACAAAAATAACTCAATAATCTTCAACAAAGGCATCAATTAGGCAAGAAAACACAAGCCAAAAGCATGAACAAAAACTTAGGCATTTTGCACAATTAGGGTTTGGCCACTAGGCCATTTTCACAATTGGATTCCAAATGGCAATGTAACAATTTAGGCATGAAAAATGATACATAAAAGACTCACCTAACACTCCAAATCACCAAGCACAATAGATTTGCTACCCAATTCCTCAAATCCTCGGTTTAGGCCAAAATCAGCGATTTTCTCTGAATGAATTTTCTACAACGAAACGAACATCAATTAAATATCGATTAATACCCAATTAACTTAGTCTAAAGTCAATTTACACATCCTAATCTATATACTCAATTTCAAAACTCACAACTTCAATTTAGGGTTAGAAAATTGAGAAAAATTGTTTAATGCATCAATTGATGCAATTAAACCATTTACCCAATCCTATTATCATCTAATTAACTTATTTAAACCAAAAAATCAAACAAATAAACAATTTATACATTTTACCTCTTTTTGGTTGAAATCCCTTTTGCTTTGTTCTTCACTTTTTCTTGATTTTCTATGGTTGATTTTGGTAGATTAGTGTTTGTATGGTTTTAGTTTATGATTTGTAACAACTTTTCTTCACAAAATAATGGAAGAAAATCAAATGGAATTCAAAGAAAATGGCTACTGGTGGAGAAGAAAAATTCAGCCAAAATTTGCTAAGTTTTTGCTTATATAATAAGACAAAATAGGCAAATTACACTTTTGGTCCTTCAACTTTTCAAAATTTACTTTTGGTCTTTTTTCGCTCGATAAATCATTCCGACAATTCCGTCAGGAATTGGAATTCAAAGTGAATATTCAAACATCATATTTTTATTAATATTATTTAATAAAAATAGTTTTAGAGCTGTTCTGAAATTCAGACTGTCGAATTTTCATTATTCACCGAAAGTTTCATTTATTTACAGTTTTGCCATTGCTTACTTTATCAGTGTTCTTAAATATTTTCTCATATTTCTTTTTACTATATTCACACATGAATACTCATTATTATTTACCCTCTTGCCAAAATCAGAAATTCATCCGTCAACCGTACTGCTATTTTTCGGCAGCGATATCGGTACCGACAATTTTCGAAAAATTTTTTCGTTTTCGCTCTAACTGAGTTTCTAAAATTATCTTTAGCCATTTAGATAATTTTAGTCCACGTACTAAGAACTTATTTCACAAAAACTTGTTATGCATATTTTTAGGGTATTACATATAGGCAAACTGAAAGGTTTAAGCAAGTTGACAGGGTTACGATAGCAAAAGAAACAGTATCCGAGCATGATAAACATAAAACTGAAAATGTCAAGCTAGCTAAAATAGTTGTCCAAACAACAGAGAAGATGTAGGTAAGGGTGGAAGCCAAACTAACTAAATTTATCAAACCGAGCTAAACTGACTAAACCAAACTAAAATTGATGGTTTTACAATTATTTAGTTTGATTTCGATTTGAAAAATAGATAAAATCGAAAGTTCGATTTAATTTGCGATTTAAACATTTTTTTTTTCAATTTCAAACAGAATAATAAAACTGAAGTTATATATATATATA